>JAQGBH010000353.1:0-55932 GCA_034698265.1 Sminthurinus aureus | reverse complement strand
ATAGACCACACAAAAACCCGCCGCTTGAAATTGGCGGGTTGGGCGGAATCCCGCCGTGGCGGGTTTTTCCCCGCCCAGAGACATTGGGTCCCCGGATGAATTGCGGCTTATCTTTGACATGTTAAATCCGAAAACCGCATGAAAAAAGACCCCAGAGAAGCCGAGAAATCCCAATTTACCCCATATGTGTCCAAAATTATAAAATAGAATCGGCTCCTCCTACGAGTGGGAGGGGAAATCGGAAAAACTGATCCGTTAAAAATGTCACTCTAGTCCATACCAAAGTGTTCGTGGTACCAAAAAAATTTATAATTCCGTGATTTTACACAACATTGATTTTTAGGCTTCAAAGTCACTCTCAAAGAGAAATCTGTTTCTAGCACAGTTTTACCGAATGAAAAAATCTGGAAAAAATATATGATAAACCTCAGAATGTTGCGAGTTGATGCTGAAAATTTGGAGTCTCAACTCGAAGGTTTCCCCAAGAAAGACAACTGAGAAGGAATTTGTTCATTTTTTGCTGCATTATTACATTTTAATGTAAAAAGTAGATAGATGACCTTACTCTGCATTTTTATAAAATCCCGGGGAATTTCAAATGTTTTCTGCATGGGTCCTCACGTCCATGCGATTGCCTATTTATATTGCTAACTCATATTGAAATCGGCTTGTAGGATCCTGAGAAATAAAATTAAATGCAAACCCATTTTTCGTGTTTTTTCGACCTTTTTCCTTAAATATCTCTGGCCAACGGCAATTCGGGCCCGTAATATTCTAGGGTTTTACTACACTCACTAGTCCCTACCCAACCAACATACACCCATTCAATTCCGGAGAGTACACCTCGGTCCCTTTGCTTGTGAGACTAACCGTACTGTAAAACGTCGCAACACTAGAGCCAACTTTCAAAAATGTTTACTCTATAGTTTGAAACAGACCTGAGCTGACCTATGGACCACAAACCTGAACTAAATAAATGTTCAAATTTCTGAACTATCCAAATTCTACAAGCCGTTTTATCACCAGTAAAAAATCATCGAACCGAGGACAAATGCAAGGCCACGAAATTTGCATTGCGTACATTTTTAGGGAGCGAGCGAAGCGAGCTCCCCTTATTCTATCAAGTTGTCTGTCCGTCCCTCCGTCTGTCTGTCTGTGCTTTTCACAGTTCCAGCCAAACGGATGGACCAAATCACATGCGCTTTTTTTATTGACATTGCCATTATAAGCGTCAGTGCTGTATGCATTTTTGGTTTTTCTACGACTCCGGAACCTTCCGAAATCCGAGTTTTAGTCGGTTTTTTAAGCAGAAAATACACATATAAAACCTAGGTCTGTGTAGGATATAGGGTAATTGATGACGGAGAATCCGAATATGAGATTTTTTTCATAACAGTGATCCCTTGACTCAGTATCCGCGTATTATTCGGTTGTTTGCTCGAAAAATCAAGATCCCAACCTTATATTTTAATGTTGGGATGTAAATAGGGATAAACAATTATGAATTTCAAGTAAACCCAATCCAGAATGTCTAGTTCATACATGTTTGGTTGCCGTTTGATGAAGCGCGGCGGAGCTATGCAGCACAGAAGTTCAAAACATGCGATTTTGCATTGTATTTTGTACAGAAGAAAACTTCCTGAAACGCTCGTGACTCATGTCTCACTTAGAATTCCGTCACTTCCATATTGGTTTTATGGTGAAGTGGTCGAGTGCTCCACTTCCCACAAGGAGGTCGAGGGATCGATTCCCCAATTTTTTGGACTATATTTTTTATAATTTTTCATCATTTTTTTTGTTTTTCAAATCAGCAGGCCACTTAAGTCCGAGATTTTTAGTACCGTTTGGTTGGAAGACCTCCGCAGTAGAGATGTGCAGACTTGGTTTCAAGTGAATTGAGTGCGACTTGCAAGTGAATTAAAATAACTCAAAAATGACAACGAGTTATGACCTATGACCTTTACCAAACGTAAGTCAGGGTCACTACGGACATTTAAGTTTCAAGTAAGTCACCTGGAAAATTTCCAAGTGACTTGGAATTTCCAAGTCAGTTGGTCTTTTCAAGTCACTTGCGATTTTCAAGTGACTTGGAAAAACTTTGGGGTTTGCAATCTAAAATGGAGAAAAATTTTGCATTACACTAGATAGAATAGCAAAAATGTTTCCAAGTGACTCGAAAATTTGAAGTGACTTGAAAAACATCCAAGTCTGCACATGTCTACTCTGCAGCCTAAGTGCTAGTGCTTCGGCATGAGCTTATGAAGGCTAAAGGATCGATTACAGCCATGGTCGAGTGATATTAGAGTCATGACCCCTACCCCCGCTACCACCCCTGCTCCGGGTAAGGCCCGGAGGGCGGGCAGGCGGGAAATAATTTTTTGCCATTTTTCAACTCGAGTAACTTTTTTTACTTGAGTAAGATTTTGGTTTCTCGAGTATCCCCATTCACAATGGTAAAAGTGAACTCTCCTCATTTCAATACCTCTCGAAAGCCTGAGAAATTCTTGTTGATTTTGTCATTGATGAATTTGTGTTTTATATTGGGACAAATAAGAACACCCGTCGCATGACGGGCAAAAACAGAGCTCTTCAAATAAAATCCTATCCGATGGCCATCACATGTTTGAAGTTTTCAAATGCTAAATAGCCACAGCTTGTTTTTCTAAAGTTCAGTGTTTAGTAGCAGATAGCCAGAGTAATAGCCATTTCTCTTAGCCAGAGTTATAGCCATTTCTCTTAGCCAGAGTAATAGCCATTTCTCTTAGCCAGAGTAATAGCCATTTCTCTTAGCCAGAGTAATGGCTATTTCTCTTAGCCAGAGTAATGGCTATTTCTCTAGAGCGTGACGGAGACCCCCTCGCCATCGGATACGGATTTTATGAGGGGTTAGGATGATTCTAATTATTTAACAAAAAACTAAACCAGTATTTTTATTCCTTTGTACTTTGCATAGCTTTTTGGTAGTCCATTTGGAAGGTCTGGAAGGGCTCCACAAAACCATCCATCATTTGATTGTGATGAAAAATTAGAAAATTTTATATACTGTGATGGCTTGTGTTTTCGAGGTGATGTCCATATTGATGAAGATGAAATTGAAGAATACAGACATGCTCAAGGGTGTGCCAACCAAAAAAAACCAGAAACACCAAATACCACTACTACTGCTATACCAAATACCACTACTACGGCTATAAAAAATACCACTACTACGGCTACAGCGTCATCCAGTTCAGGAGCAAGAAAAAAACGGGAAATATTTGACGTTTACAATTCTGATATCCTAAGTTTAATGAGACATTTGGCAAATATGAAAAGGCGAGAAGGTGAATCACTATTTCAAGCAATATAAACTATAAAAATGTGACTTATCCATTAACTAAGAAGCACTAAGTACTTCAGTGTACACAACATATGTGGGATTGAACGTTAATTTGAGCCACTTGGAACTTTATAATTTACGCCAAGCGGCGATTCTGGAACTAAATATTAGAGAATAGAGCTGTGCAAAAGATGACAAGTTTTGAATATTGATTGGCGGGAAAATTTTCTTAATGTTGTAAATTTTTTCTGTGCACAGCTCTATTTTTTCGGCGATTGCAGCGCATAAATTATAAATTATAAAGTTCCAAGTGGCTCAAATTAACGTTCAATCCCACATATTATAATATAGCTTGTAACAATGTACAACGTCATTTCAACTTCTTTTGGGTAATCTATATGGCAGTATTATTTTTTGAAATTTTCTGTGGTCTAAATAGGTATACCATATTTACTCGAATTATACATTTGCAATAAAGAAAAATGCAACAAGGACATAGGAGTCACAGCCCCAACACCTCCCGCTGGACCGAAAGATGTATGCCGTCAAGGCGCCCAAAGTCATTGGAATCGGTGGCAAATCATGCAACTATTGACATTATCTCTTCCTTTACATGTAATCATTTATCGTTTTAACTGTGGTAATAATTTTGGAATTTTGTGAAATGTTTTAGATATAAGATAAAGGATAATGTATTTTTACGGTTCTTAGTGTATATTTGTAATTTGTAATAATTTAACGTTCGTTATGAATTTGATGTTACAAGTTATAACTTATAAAAATATCATTATATTGTTAGAACTAGATTTATACTTTCACCAGTTAATGAACAACAAATAATAATATCTAAATTTAGTACCTAGAATATAATATAATGCATTATAATTGTATTAACGGAATTTCCAGTACTTATACATAATTCGTTGCCAGACTCACATAATATGTGATAAAATATGTCATGAAAGCACAGAGGAGTTACCTTTTCTTTCTTTTTTCACTATGCAAAGAAATGTATTCCTCTAACATATTAAGTATGTTCTGATTATCTTTCATCCTTCATGTAACATATCTCAGAAAATATGAAAAAACATCATGACTATGTTATTATTATTATGACAAAATGAAGAAAAATTAAACTTACCCACACACGAACAACACTCTGTGTACAGATACGCCAGGCAATCAAAACACTCTTTACAACAGGAGCAATTCTTCAGTTCACATTTACAAGACTGTGTAAGTGTACATTTTGAAACTAGAAAGCAATAAATTCATTTATTGTCAAGCATATGGAACATAATATTGTTATCGACAGTGGTTTGCGTTCACAAAAACTTCTACTTATATCATCATTTCAAGTCAGACTACATACTACATACACAAACTACAGTAATTAACACTCTAGTTCTAGAAACTCTTCAGTACCATCATTATAATATGTATAACATGTAGTATTTTAAAGGAAAAAAACATACCGATAGATGCACAAACAGCTTCATTACAGGCATGACTGGTTGAAATTATGAACATTATTGTAAGCACACCACATAACGCTCCGATTGCTATCGTTGTTTTCCCCATATTGTTAGAGAGAAGAAATCTATGTTTTTGAATAAGTCTTCAGTACTTTGTCTCGGGATAAGAATTTCACGTTACAAATGCTTCTTTTTCAGTTTTATGGCCAAAAAACCTGCAGGGTATAAAAACATAGAACACAGAATTAGTTTTATGAATCACTGCTAACAGGCAAAAGACAAAATCATTTTCTACAATATTAACATGTGCGGCAAACTTACAACAGAAACTTTATTGTGGAAAACTTTCAGATGTAAGTACATATTTAAGAGATCGAACAAGACAAACGTAAACAATATTTTATGGATACTGTGCATTGTGCATGTATCTATTATCTATTAGATTTGGTATTAACTATGTATTAACTATTAACATAGATGATACTTTCTTCATGCTAAAAAATAACACCACAGATACTAGTTTTTCTAAAACCCCATGTAATACTCCTTTTATTGTTTCCTCCCTGTATAATGTTATACATACATACAGCATAAGTCATAAGATAATGGCAATATCTCAACAAGCATCTTCTACTTATTCTTCAGCTCGTAATGCAATAATAATATATTATATTATATACATTCTTCTTGAATCCTCATATTTTTCGACAAACAAAACAAGATATTCAACAAGTCAAATTATTTTGCCTCAACCAAAAAAAGACTGCACGATACTGTACATAGACTGTAACACATATCTAAATAAGTACACTACCCTTCAAAAGTCTGAATACAGGAGTGTGTTTTACTTTTCACTCCCAATTTGGAGATGATCCGAGAACTTTTCAACCATAGTCAAAGCGTAAACTTACTTGTTGTTGAAAATGAGATTATCTTTCATTGAAATTCCTTCCCACTGTCCTAGGTCAAGTAGTTTCGACACTTTGTACCAAAACGTGAGACAAGGTCAAAATCGAAAACCGTTTGTGTCCCCGTGACCAATTTCTTATTTTTTGACATGTCACAATAAATTCATGAAAATTGATCGTCCATAGTCTGTAGTCTATAACGTGTAAAACTGAGAAATCTCTATAGTGCGCTGCAAGAAAATTATAGATTTTCAAAACGAAAACTAAAGAAATTGGTCAAGTGGATTCCGATTTTTGCACGGCCAATTTTGACCGTGCCTCACGTTTTGGCACAACGTGTCTAAACAACTTGACATATGGCACTGTAAAAGAGCTTTAATGAAAGACAATCGTATTTGCAACAACTTTTACGCTTTGACTATGGTTGAAAAGTTCCTGGATCATCCCCAAATCGGGAGTTAAAAGTAAAACGACCTCCTAGTTTCAGATTTTTGCCCGCAACTGTATTTACATGTGGGCTTATTACTTCTACGTACAATTTCATCATGTTTTTCACGTTGAATACGGGGAAAAAAATATTCATCTCCAAGTAATTTTTATTACATGCTACAGCATCGGTACGTTATCATGAAAATTTTTGGACAATATCTTCTCAAAAAGTAAAAACTAGTACTCATCCTATGTATATATACATGAATGATAAAACTGAGATGCGTGACTACAGATGTGTGCATGTGTGTAGCTATTAGCTATTATTATCATTATTATAACAAATTCTATGATGTATCGTCTTCTGGTAAGCCGTATGTGAAATACAAGGTCAAGAATATAAGAGAAAAATATGAGGTTAAATTGCAAAGATTTCGTTTAATGAGGTGTACCGAGTTCTTAAATCACAGGAAAAGGTAAGAATGAAAGAAACATTTCATACGCTGTGGAAACCTTTACTGTACCGATTCAGAACATAACTACACGGGATTTTAAAAGGTGTTTTAGGTGTTTGTATTCTTAAATCTCAACCTGAGTCTCACTTGCATTTTTTTGAACTGATTAGATGTAATATATTTACCTGTATTTTAATACAACAGGGAGAAATATATTATCTCACTTTTAGTTTTTGTAGTCTTTGTTTCATATATGATGTATAATACTGTACAATTTTGAATTTATTTTTTGCAAACACAAAATATTGTTTTTATATGATGGTATTTTATCAAGGTACGTAGACCGTAGACTAACGTTAGTCTACGTACCTTGGTATTTTATAAAGTTTGTAGGAATCGACAAGTACATATCTATATGTATATATTATATAATAATGTTTTAAGCGTCACAAATGAAATGTATTCTGCAAGTCTGGATAAGTTTAAACAAATAAAATTAGGACAGACTACAAGAAAAAATTGCACATAATGTTTTTAATGTGGAAAAAACGGAACCCTATATTTTTCTTCCTCTTTCATTTTTTTATTCATAAAACGCATGTTTCGGTGTGACTTTTGAACTTTTTTAAAAATTAGAAATGCACTGGAAAATCTCTAGAACATTTTAATTTCCGTAAAATACAGTAGTTAACTATAAATGTATCATGTTCACAGACTCCATACTACACTATATGAACTATGATACATTCTAATATATTAAACGTACTCCACTGCTTTCACCAATTCAACGAATGTAAAATCCTGTTGCACTCACTAAATATGCAGCACAATGTATAGATGCACACACATATACATATTATATGCAGGAGCGTCGGTCACTTGCTACTTGTTCCATCGTTTCATGGAAAAATATATATAAGACATGTACGTACAAAATAATCGTAAGAAAAAAGTATTGAAGTATACTTACCTTTCTGTTTATTTGCTTTTTTTTTACACTAAACGTTACACTTGTATCAAGAGATCTATTTACTATTCATAAACTTTGTAAAAACGTACTGTAATGTAAATAAATCACAAGGAAAATCTACACAATTCACAATTCGATTTGATTCACGGGAAACTTCTTTTAGCTATTGTTACTTTTGTGTAATCGTAGGACTGTGTAATAGCGTAATACCACCCGTATCTCTCGCTCTCTGTCTCTCTCTCTCTTTCTGTAAGTATGAGTATATATTTGTCAGAACAACTCTCACAACAGTGTACATAAAGTTATTGTTTGTACTAGCAATAATGTCTCTGGTCTCTGGATACCTCCGAGAGTTTTAAGTACAAAAGGAAAATTGTAATGCATAGGATTTTGATGGAGAAGTTAGAGATAGAGAGAGAGAAGCCCCTCAAGCCAAATTCCTTCTCGAGGTCAACCAAAAAACACTCCTCTCTCTGAATGGAGTATACTATTGCCTATTTACTATCCCTCTTCTCCTCATGCACCTGTGATTTACCTGTAATTTTGAACAATGCTTACTCTTCTTCAAATTTTCTTGTAGCCCCTATGTCTCTCTCGTCCACTGCATAATAAGCGTGGTTGTAATAATAATCATTGTAGTAGGAGTGTACAAAACATATATAGACATTTATGTATCCTACACTACATACATACACAATACGATAGACATGTAAGTTTACAATAATAGATACTTGCATGACTTTATAACTTTAAGAAACAAAAGATGTAAGACACATTTGGACAAGAAGAAAATGAAGAAGAACATTACAATATGTACATGATACGAACATGAGCTACGTATGGAAAAGACTATAATATATATATATATGTGGTGTGAATGAACGGAATTATTAGTAATTGTTGTTAGTAAGTACTACATATTATAGCACTATGTAAGTATAAGAATAACATCTCTTCACAATAATTGCGTAGGTATTATTCTTGTAGTCTACTTGTAAATGTGTAAATTTTTTTTTTTCAATATATATGTGTACACTAATAAAATGTAAAAGGTAAACTTCATAAGGACATACATAATATAAGACTTACTTACACATAGGCATAACCAAAACTGGGCACTATACACTTTCTAAAAGAAAAAAAAAGTACTCTTATGGTTGGTCATTAGTGCTTATAATATATTACAACTGGCAGCTGAATATATATACATATATACATCTCTACCTCTTCTTACTACGACTCAAATGTTTGAATGAATAGTAATATTATGCACACCTCACATCTTATGAATGATGAAATTGTGTATATACACGTAAAAATCAACCGGGTCCTTGGAATCGAATTTTTAAGAAAATGCTAGTACAATATTAATGAAATATATTGCCGCTTGTACAAGCATATAGTTACAAGTATAGTTTTTTCAGTTAAACTAAATGGGTTGCTTCTTTTTTATTCACTAACAAGTGTTGTAAATTTTTTGTTTGATGATTAAAAGTTAAAATGTTGTTAGTAATTTATAACTTTTTGTCCACAATCCCCAACATATTTTTGTATTTTATGTAATTCTTTGCTTTACAATCCGTGTATATATTGATGTATAGTAGCGTAAATCAAAAATATCCAACCTTTTTTCTTGTAACGATTCGAGAGCTATTATAATTTATAATTATTATCGTCACAAGTTTTTTAAACTTACTTTTGTTAATAATTAAATAATGGTATAATCCATAGTATAAACTATAACAGTACTCCGCTACAATATTTTTCTATTTTCAATACAAATGTGTTACATTTCATCATAAATAATAATAGTAGTATTACGTTTTCATCAGTAACTATACAAGTAAAGGCTTTTGTATAGATATACATACGAATTAAAAATGCTAAAGAGACAGCCAGACTAGATTACAATAAGTTATAGTAACGAATAAAACACGATAATAGTATTTGTTTTGTTATTGATATTATCTGCTTTTCAAAAGTACACAAAATACTAGTTATTAATTGTAAATTAACTAACTAAATGGCATCCATTTTCGATTCAGTCGTGAATGAGTGTTGGTAGTCTCTTCAATATTTTTGACGTCTCAATTGGCCGCCCTTCTAAATTTGTAAAATTTTAAAACTTGCATATTAATCAGTCAAACTCAAGAAGGAAAAAAACTCAACATTATAAAATACTAACAACAAATTTTTTTTCTGCTAGTAATACATTGGCATACATATTTACAATATGTAAAAAATGCAAAAGATATTCGGTTTTCTCTAGCTATTGACTGAATGAGTATCTCATTACTTTCTCTCTCTCTCTCTCTATCTCTCTTCCAAAAAAGAAAACATTATTTGTTTTAAATGTTACTACTACATCATGGACTTTGGTACAATTCATAAGATGATGCTGATTTATCAAAGAATAATGATAAATACATATATGATGATCATTATTACTTGAACAATAATCACAAAAAAATTACATCATAGACTAAAGGATTCTAAACAGAGCTAATGATTATTACTAGTCTTACTGTTGTTGTGGGGGATCTTTGTTATCTAAAGTTGGCTGATCCACAGAGTCAGACGAAGGCAAGTTCTCTTTTCCTGCTTCTTTGTTGACTAAAGCTTCAAAATCCTCGGGTTCAATCAATTTTTTTTTACCGAATGGTGGAGCACCAATAATTTTTTCTACTTGATCATAATTAAGTGTTTCCCTTTTTAAAAGTTCAATGGCAAGCTGTATAACAAAATCACAATAAAGAGAATTAGAATGATGATTTATGTATATATAAAGATTGATAGCATAAAAATTACACAATACAACAGGATCATGTAGCCTTTATTACTTTATGTACTGTGAGCTATAAAATAAAATTCAAAAGCTCAATATTTTAAAAACAAAAGGTTGAAGAAATTCAATGGTTACACAATTATTTTATGCATACATTTTATTATGAATGTGTACCATGCTCAAGCTGCATATATAATACTTTTAAGTAACATATACTAGTACTACTAAAAAAAATAGAACAAACCTTTTCTAATTTATCCTTATTTTCCAAAATTACTTGTTCAGTTTTTTTGTATGCTCTACCAACTAATCGTCTCGCTTCTTCATCCATGAGGTTTGACATCTTTTTACTAAATTTTCAAATAGAATGAAACCTCTTACTCATTTTTGTTGTTGCTCTTTACAATATAAAATTCATATGAATTTGTCGTGCTGCATTATATTATATTTTATATTATATTATACATTCGATGGATCATACATAAACAATAAAAAATATACATTGAATCTAATTTACTATATTCATACCTAAATGGTTTTTTAGTTGACTGTGATGTTTCTTGTTCATCAAAGGAAAGTAAACCAACAGCTTCACACATACCGTATTGCCGTATTTGAGCGTAGGCAATTTTTGTTACTTTGTCCAGATCATTTTGAGCTCCAGTGGTAACTCTATTGAAAGTTAATGATTCTGCCACTCTACCCCCTAAAGCCATACACATTCTTTCGAATAACTGCAAATTCAACGAAAAAAGAAATAAAAAAAGCAGATTTTTAATTTTAACATCCATCATTTGTTTATTACCTTTATTTATTACATTAAAATAAGAATAATTAGTATAGCTATTATATATCGTTCTAGAGAGAGATCAAATGTAAAGTAAAATAGATTATTCTTTTTTTTTAAAAATAGAGTGCTCTGCTTTACCTCTTCTTTACTGTAGAGCTTTTGGTCTGATGGAAGATATTGTGCAAATCCGAGAGCATGGTTTGTTCTTGGAACTATTGTAACTTTAAGTAATGCATCTGTTGTCTCTAGCATCCAACCTACTAAGCAATGCCCACATTCATGATACGCGACAATAGTTCTTTCTTGTGGAGACATAACCTTTGTTCGTTTTTCTGTACCACCAACGACTCTTTCTATAGCATGCTGCATAAAACAAAAACAAAAAGTCACAAACTATGTAAGAACCCAGTACACTATATATATACATATTATTATTTAATATACATTATGTATGAGCTTTTCCACAATTTTTTTTAATATGTACATTGTATATTGTATATACCTCTAAAGCTGCTTTATCAACCATTTTTTTCATTTCTCTAGCCGCATAAAGAGCTGATTCGTTACATACGTTGGCAATATCAGCACCACTAAATCCGGGTGTAAGTTGTGCCAATCTTTTTGAATATGTACTTGGAGGATGTTCAAGTTTAATACATTTTAAATGATGTTCAAAAATTTCTTTCCTTTCTATCATAGTAGGTAAATCAATTAGAATATGCCTATCAAAGCGACCAGGTCTTAATAAAGCCTATAATCCAAAAAAAACATTAATCAAGAAAATTAAATACACGATACATACTTTTACGATTAAAAAAAAGATTCATCATCATAATTCATTATTATAGTTCATTTCTTTAATATATAAATATTATTCAAAACATGGAATACAACCTTATCGAGGACATCTGAACGATTCGTGGAAGCGAGGATAAGCACACCATCTTTTGTCGCCATCCCATCCATTTCAACTAATCAAAAATTTTATACACATTAAAGTTGACATGATGAATATAATTGTCTTTCATATTCCATTTGCATTCGAGAATATTCCAATGTATGTATGATACATAAGTTTTACCATGTATAGTGTATTCTACTATATATACGCTATACAGTGGCAACTATTTCTATCTTTTTAGAATGCAATTCGTTGGCGTCCTAAAGAGAAAAGTGAAAGTCTCAAATACTTTCACTACATAACAAATTTGCTCTGTATAAATATGTGCATAAGTCCTGCATAAAATGTATGCATGAATACACTGTACTATACATTCACTATAAGCACATAGCATTGAGTGTACAAAAGTATCAAAAAACTACAAACAAAATAAAAAATAAACCTAGTAGTTGATTTAAGGTTTGCTCCAACTCTCCAGACGATCCATCTCCGCCGGCTTGACTTCCTCCTCCTCCTCCTCCACTTCTTTGACGGCCAATAGCATCAATTTCATCAATATAGATGATACATGGTACTCTCTTTTTAGCTTCTTGAAACAAATCTCGAACACGAGCTGCACCTAATCCACCAATCATTTCAATGAACTCAGATCCGTTCATGGACAAAAATGGAACCCCGGCTTCAGTTGATACTGCTTTAGCAAGCATCGTTTTTCCACATCCTACAAGAACAGATAAAGAGACAAAAATAGATTAAAAGGGTATTTTTTTTTACTCCGTATATGTAATATTACATGTCATACACCTCATAATAATTAGTGATTAATTTGGTAGTTGTAATTCACCTGGTGGCCCTAACAGTAAAGCACCTCTCGGTACTTTAGCACCAAGACTTTTATAAAAATCGGGTCGTTTTAAATAATCTACAAATTCCATAAGTTCCTGTTTAGGTTCTTTTAAGCCAGCTACATCAGCAAATCTTACACCTTTTCCTTGAGTTGTTTTTGAATCCACTAAAAATAAATATGAAATAAAATAAATGAGTAAAAATTATAAGATACTGAAATTATAATAATTATTAACTTTAATTCAAATTTGCCAATGGATTTTGTTATTAACTTTACCTAAAGTAAACTTGGCCTTGCCCATTTGCATAAAGGAATTCATACTTATTGGACTTTTAAAAGACTTCATCCTTGATAAAATTGCTATTAGGAACATTCCTATAACAATTGTACCTAATAGCTTTCCAGCTGCGTCAGTACCTGAAAATAGTTATTAAATTTTAAATTGGATTTAAAAAGAAGCTTGTATTTAAAATTTAAAATACAAGACACTTGCATTAAATATGTACACATACATATTATACTAAATTTTATAATCATTCTAAATTTCCAATCTACATAATATAATATTATGTACTTCCTTTGAGTAAACTGTACATTTATTTTACCTCGTTCGTAAATCACAGGTATTTGATTCTCGGGACGAATTCCAAGTCTTCGTTCGGCTAACCTAAGTTTTTCTTCAAATTTACCAATGTCTACAATATTCATATGATAAGTCCTATGTTCAGTTTTTCTTCCTTTTATAACGGCTCCTTCATGTAAAATAATTGTAACAATTTCGCTGTCTGTGAATCAAATAAATCACAATCTTGAGCATTACCTTTAATTAATTATTTGTCCTTACTTATCATTATAATAATTATAATTATGAGGTATTGCACACACGATATGCACAACCAATTTACCTGGCCTTACAATAATTTCTTCGACTTCACCTGTTTACAAAAAAATAAAAATGTTTTTTTTTTGTTATACTACATCTTCATAATATTGAAATTTGATTACTTGTACCACAGAATCATACCAAGACCATATATGAATACATACATAAATAAACATTACATGTATTAAAATGGGAGCAAAAGTTTGCATTTATTTTGTACCTTTGGCCAACATCTGATATACAAATTCATTCCACGATACCCATCGCACAATCTCTGGTTGAGTGGACCCCGGAAAAATTATAGAAATAATAGCTATAAACCTAAAACAGAATGAAAAAGAAACAAGTGAACTCTGTAGATACCATAATATTATAGTATTATTATACAACAAAAATGTGTAGCAAAACAATACAAGATATTATAACGTATCATGACATTATTTTTTAAAAGGAAGAACATTAAAATAAATGTGTTCACAAATATAATAATATTATACTGTCTGATATTACATGTATGCAGTTATCATCCATAAAAATGCTTTGACAAGGAGTGAACCGATTTTATCATCATCATCATCATTTTTCTTCTCTTTATTCGGATCCTTATCACTTGACGATGAAGATTCATTTGACTTTTGATCATTTTGATGATGGGCAGTTGATGTATGAAGTGGACGACAAATTGAATGACCAGTTCTGATTAATTCTTGTGACTATACATTAAATCAGTATTTAAAAACAACACAACTATATTAGTACTCTCACCTATGTAGCTTCATTTAATAAAATGCCTAAAAGATTATATAATATGATATTATACCATAAAATATTATACAATTATATTTTATCAAAATATTTACTTGTCTGTAGATACATGAAGTTAATCCCAAGTTTCTTTGAAGATGTTGATTCAATCCATCTTTTTGAATGGTCCAAATCGCTTTTTCAACAACTCTTTTATCCAAATTCCTTGTTGTTACAGATAATCTATTAAATACAGCTACAAGTTCAGGTATTCTTAATTGTCGAATTTTAGATAAAGACATTTTGTCTAAAATATTTATTTTCGTAAAACTTGAAAGTTGATTGTTGATTTCTGAAATCAGTGTTATGATTTCATAATATTTTGTCGTATGAATTTCCTTGAATTTCCTTTAAAGGAGGTCTCACCTCCGTTGAAATTATGTATGTATATAAAGAAAAACCATGCAAGACTTGACAGTAAAATCGTAATTATAATAATTGCTAGGATATTTTCATCAAATTTAATCAATTCAAAAATTAGAAAGCAGGATCATCTTAAAGTATAATAAACAATGTTATGTTTAAAATGAGCAATTCATAAAATATTATTCAATTGTCTGAACTTTTGCTCTATTTAAATTATAGACAATAGTAGTTCCATCTATATCGCTTCAAATTTTAGTATTGCATAACGAAAAGCCTTTTTTTAACCCAGGTCAAAAAAAATACATCTTTCGAAGTTAATTGTTGTTTATTATTATACTTCTATAGTGTATACCAGTATAATAGTACCGACGAGTTAAAGGGAACATTTTACTCTACATAACATTATACTATATCTCTCGTTTAATTTAATGTTTAACTATATAGACATAATATACTGACTACTTACTATAGCTAAATGTTATACATTATACATTATACATATTTACATACGTACATCTCGTAATAATAAATTGTTACTTAAATATACTACTCGATTGCGTTCAAATACATTTATCAGGTATTGTGTAAGTTTTTGATATATTTAATTTTGTTTTGAAAAATACTTTGCTGTGGGGTGCTGCTGTGGGATATTTTAATAGGGCTCAAAAATGACGCTAATGGTTCCAAAAGTTGATTATATCATGGTAAAAACAACTAATTAAACTCTTTTTCTTATTATCATTATAATATACTCTATATTTTATCTATTTACCACTTTTTAACCTATATTATTATTATTATTGTACCCTTTATAAACACTCACAACCATCAACACATTTGACAAAATCATCATTATAGGCAATATTTATTGAATTTTACAAACAGAAATATAAAAAGTCTTTTGTAAAACAATTCCATTGTTGTATCCTAAATTGTAATGTCATGATGGATATTTTAGATATATCAGTTTAACTATGTAAATTTAGCTGTATATATGTACGACCAATTCATTTTAGTATTTTGTTGTTGAATTTCTTTCAATGAATGTTTTAAATACATATTTTATTTATGTAAGTACATTTCATTTTAAAAGTATAATAATATTAAATATCGCAGTTATTTTTTTTTTAATTTCTCTGTGCTTTTTTAAAAAATATGTTGAATGAGTATGATTGTACTTTGTAATGTAATCAATATTTTGTTCATTTTTTAAGCATATAGCAATAGTACAACTATATTACATTACTTTAGTTTTATTTTTTTAAGTGTTTCTTGGAAGAATGCAAAAACAAAGAAAAAATGATAATGACATTATTTTAGATAACTATTATTCATCCTTTTGTATCGTACTCATTTCTCAGTTCTATTATGTTATATTGAAATACTATAATAATAATATATGTGGAAACTTACATGAGAACAAACCTTCGATGGAAGTTTTATTTTTTTCATATATTTATAAAATATACTTCACATCAAAGAGTCCAAGATTGACCAGAAGTACTTAAAAAAACTAATTAAATTTAATATGTAACATAATGCGTGTGGGGAAACTTGTCTGTCAAATTCCTAGTGTTTCGAACTTATGTCGAAGGGTTTTGTTCACATGTACGTTTCCACATACTACGGTATATTATGTATTGAAATGTTAAACTTTTGTTTTATTTTTTTCCTTGCTACAGATTATGAAAAGTGTTTAACAATTTTACCTAAATCACAAAACTTGGTTGCTTGTGCTTGCTTGCTTGAATGCTTGTGTATAATATATTATATTTGTAGGTATGTTTTTTTTTAATCTACAATCTACATGAACATCGTATAAAGTGTAAAATTTAGATTTAAACATTTTGTATTATATTATAGGTTGTAGGTTATTGTCAAGTGCAGTATTAAAATAATATATTATTATTATTAATCTTTTGTTCAAATCCCAGAAAGAATTTTAAACTACAATCATAATCTTGTGGAATATTCTTATTTTTTTGTTATTATCATACAACAGATTATTCATTCAGTTCCTCTCATTATTTATTTGAATTTACAAAATAATATTATACTGTTACTACTGCATTATTAAAGAATTATCTGATTATCATGAAAACATATGTTTTGACACTTTTTTTTATTATACAAGAATAATTATTATTGTTGAATAATGTATTTTAAACTCATATTTTTTTCTCTCCTTGTATGTATATGTGAAATTATTAATAGATGTACATGAAATAATCATGGATGCCAAGCCAGACAACACAACAGAATCTCGTTCAGATTCTTCGAACGCGAATTCACATGAAAATCAACAATCTACACAACAACAACAAAGATTTTTACTATCTTCATCTTTAAATCAATCAACTGGAGCAAGTATTGTTAGTGGACAATTAGGAAATACCAACAGTAGTAGGTTAATATCTACTACAGCATCCTCATCCGCTTCATCTAACCCTCCAAATAATTCCAGTGCATTAAATACAACTAATAAACTTGGACAACAAAAAAACTTACAGGATGTAAGTACGACCAATAGTAGTACTACAAACACAATTTCATCGGCATCATCGTCTTCAACTTTAATACCTACTAGCGTCAGCTCAACTACATCTTTTAATACATCTTCCTCAGTAACAGGTACTAATCCATCCACATCCAACAATATAATACCAACTTCAACGAGTAATTTAATCTCTCAAAATAAACAACAAACTCACTCAAAAGACCGAGATTCAATTAATATACCTGTGAGTTCTAGTAATAGTAGTAACAGTATTCAAACTAATCCATTATCTACAGTAAATATTACACCACCATCAACATCATCTACATCTACCACATCGTCATCTGTTACAGCTACTACATCAAGCACTACTAATACTACTAGTAGTACAACAAGTAGTACACCCATAATAGGAATGAAGCGTCCACAATCTGAAATGAATCCGTCTTCGACACCTAGTAATCAAAGTAGCAGTAGTAGTACCAGCGGTGGTAGCAGCCACCATCATCATCATCACCATAGTACATCTGACCATCCTGATGTTGATAACAGTTCTGGTGATCCTAAAAGGAAAAAGATGAAAAAGGACAATAATAAAAATGATAATAATGAAACTCCAAGCTCATCAGTTTCATCTCCTGCAAGTAGTGGAAGTAGTAGTAGTAATAGAGGTTCTCGTACGGGAAGCAAACAAGGAAAATCTTCTTCTGGAACTCCTGCTACGACATCATCAACATCTGGTAATATATTATAACTATATTATATAATATATATAATTAAATAAGACACTAATCAAAACATGTAGTTAAAATTTTGTAAAAATTTGAATATCATACACACCAAGAAACAAAATCACATAATATTATAATAGCATATTTTGTAATCTATAATACAAAAAAAAATTTCATTTGATTATAGGTTTCACTTCATCTCAAGCATCATCATCACCTTCCAGATCACAACAACCAACATCATTTTCAAAAACATCTTCTTCATCATCATCATCATCATCATCTTTAGCCAACTCTAGTATAACAACTCCTTCAATATCAACTACTAATACAACTACTACTAGTGGTGGACAAAGTCACAGTGTAACACTGGATTCAAATAAACCAACTAGTAGTGGTAGTAATATTACTGGAAAAGAGTCCAATAGTGGAAATCAAATTAATGAAACAGTTTCTGCTTCAGCCTCTTCCTCATCATCTAATGTAAATATTGAAGAAACATCATCTCCTTCTTCTTTTATTACAAACCCTACTACTACTACTACTCCTACTACTACCACTACTTCTTCGTCTGCTTCAAGTAAGCAACAAGTAATTGGATCATCAACATCGTCTGGTTCTATTAGTACTACTTCTAGTATTACTACAACAGCATCCACGACAGTTACTACACCTAGTAGCAGTAGTAGTAACATAACAAGTCCAAAGGTTCCTCCAATAAAAATTGTACTGCAGTCTCATGGTCATGGTAATGTAAATACAGGACATGGTTTAAATTCTACAACAAATACTGGAGGAGGAAATAATAATATTGAGTCGGACAATACAAATTCTACACAACATTCATCTAATACTGGATTTCCTTATGTTGTTAGTTCTACGACACCTGATATTTCTAATACCACATCATCATCTACTGGAAATTCCACCACTCCTCCAGTAGTCGTCAGTAGTAGTAATGTAAACTCTGGAACTAATTCAAATGTGGGTAATAGTAGCTCTATTACTACCAGCAGTACTACGAGTGGTATTAACAGTACGGGATTAAATTCTACAGCTAATATTACTGAACCTACTACTACAAAAGAAAATCTATTATCAAATTCAAATCCATCAACAGGAACAAAAAATACATTGATGAATACACCAACTACAAGTAGTAGTTCTACAGCTAGTGGAAGTAATATTAATAGTTCTACAGGAACTTTATCATCATCATCGTCGTTGTCATCCACAAGTGCATTAGTACCTGTCTCATCATCTACATCAAATATTGCTTCAACAACAACAACAAAAACAACAACCTCCCATGATATAAGTAGTACAGATGGACCATCTTCCATTATTACAACAAGCAGTCCCACTGGTCCATCAACTACTACTAATATTTCTGGTGGTGGTGGAGGAGGAGGAGGACATACTACGAGTTCTGTGTCTTCTACAAGTTCGACAATCTTATTGAGTAGTAATAATACTAGTGCATCCACTACCAATTCTTTAACATCAACAACCATGACTACCACAGCTAATTTAACATTGTCATCGTCTAGTAGTGGTAACAATTTACTGCAATCCACTGGATTGGATAGTAAATTGGCCGGTACTGGAAGTAACAATTCTACAACTTCTTCAAGTACTACTACTAGTAGTAGTACTCCCATTACTTCTTCTAATGTAGCTAGCATTGAAAAGTCATCCTCTAATACTGCCAAGGATAATAATAATAAAAACAGTAGTAGTAGTAGCATTAAAGATGCATCCAATATTGCTGGTACAGCTTCTTCAAGTTTGAGTTCTACATCCGCTTCAACCATATTGTCAACATCAACATCTAAAGATGACAAGTTAAAAGAATCAAATACTACAACACCGTCAACTGGAGTTAATAAAGGAAGTGTGAATACAGAAAGAACAACTTCTGCTAATAGTAATAGTAATAGTATTAGTAGTGCTAATAATACAAATGTATCATCTGTATTGTCATCATCCAGTGGTGGGAATAACAACAATGGTACAGCCACAACAACTGCTGCTGCTGCTGCTTCAAGTGGAACTGGAAGTATCCTAGGTGATGATAAAGAGAAAGAAAAACCGCAAAGAGTTACAAGAAGTTCACATCGTATGGCTCATAGTAATACAAGTAGTTCTGGACAAGCTAGTAATAGTTCTGAAAGAGAAAGAAGTAGTAATTTCAATGTTTCAAGTGCTACACCAAATTCTCCTCTTGGAGCAACTATAACCACTACTGGCTCACCAAAAACGACTAATAGTAATTGTCCATCTCCAAACCAACCTGAAAATAGTGGTAGTCAAGCAATTCCAACTCCAGAATCCACTGCTCAAGTATGTTTTTATTTTGTTATGTAATATGACTCATATTATACTCTTATGTAAAGTAAAAAAAATAGTATAACTAGCCTGTTTTACATGTAATATGAATATAATATATTATATAATACAATATGATGCAATTATGATGTAATTAAATGTTATCTAATAAGTTTTTTCAATAAAGTTGACGTTGAAATTTTATTACCAAAAATTAGACATTTATTTGATGACTTTTTTTATTACTTTCAGATCAAAACTGAAGCTCCAGAAAAGATGGATGTTACAGAAAGTCCAAATGTTGATGTTCATCCAAGAAAAAGAAAACTTAAACCCAAAGAAGCACCAGCTCCTAATTCAAGTTCAAGCAGTACATCTGGAAATTCTGAAACAAATGAAGCTGTTCAGAATTCTTCATCAAATCAAGCACACGATCAACCTATTCTGAATTGCTTTGAAATGTACCTGAACATTCGAAAACAGGTATTTAAATTTTAAATTAAATGTATCAGGAGTGCAATTATTATTATTACAGTAAACTCTATTTCATGCAAGTAATTGTTAACATGCTTGTTTTTATGTATCTACTCTATTGTCGATGAATAATTGTTGTTGTTGTTATTAGTTTTGGCTTTGAATAGGATCGTTAATAATAATTATGTAAATATAATGTATAGAATTTACTGACTTTGTCTTATTTGCTCTAAATAATAATACATAATATGTTCTTTTGTAAATAATTTAATGAATTATAGATTGAAAGGCGACGAAGAAATTTATTTCCCGTACAACCAAAACCCCCTCAAGGTTTTAAAGATTATCTGATGAATCGTGGAACTTATGTTTTAGCATCAAATGCTAGTTCCCGTTTAGCTATTCCGACATTGACTCCGCCTGCTAATCTCCCGGTAAACTTCTTTTTTTTGTACATAGTTCCATTATTATAACTACATTGTAATTTGTAATAAGTAATATTCACAAGTAATATAATAATATATAAATAAAAAACTTGATTTTCCCTTTAGCCTCAAATGAAAGACTTGTTTATTGAACAAGAGAAAGAACGACATAAATTAAGAATTCAACATTTAGTTGAAAAAGAAAAATTGGTTCTATCTGTGGAACAAGAAATTCTTCGAGTGCATGGACGTGCAGCTCGGGCACTTTCTAACCAGGCTCTTCCATTTTCTGTATGTACAATCCTAAAGGATCAAGAGGTTAGTATTTGTACAAGTTAGTAGTTCTAGGTTTTATTTCTTTTATATATTTAAAAAAAAACAAGTATTCAACCATTTATTTCTCTGCATTATTACAGGTATACAATCTTTTGACTCCTGAACAAGAAGAAAAGGATAGAAACGCAAGATCTAGGTACAATGGCAGGCTTTTCCTCAGTTGGCTGCAAGACGTTGATGATAAATGGGATAAAATTAAAGTAAGATACATAAAATATAAAATTTGACTTCATTATTTTATGTTTTACTAGATTAATATTAATGATTATTATTTTCAAGTGTTCTGGTTTGTCCTAGAATAATATATAAATTTTAATTTATCACTACTAACAAAATGTCCTTTTTGTCCTTGTCTTGAAATTTAGGAATCAATGTTATTGAGACATCATAATGAAGCCGAGTCATTACATGCAGTGCAGAAAATGGACTGGGAATGGAGGTTGAAAGAAGTCGCATTAAGTGAACCAAAACCTCAAACCGTCCCAATGGTTCATGTGTCGGATGATTTTGACCTTTTACCATAATTTATGACCAAGTTCTTAAACAATACGTTACACAAATGAAGTTTTGTAAGTTTTTTTCATTAGCTATTTATGACCAAGTTCTTAAACAATACGTTACACAAATGAAGTTTTGTAAGATTTTTTCATTAGCTATTTGTAGACTACTGTTCTTTTTTTCCCCATCAATAAGTTTTCTTTTTTTTTCATCTACTCGCATAATAAAATCTATTTTGACAAAAATTCAACTGCATGTGTTTTTGTAAGTAAAATATAAAATATTTTGACATTTGAATACATAATACATTCATGAAAAACTTTTAAATTATTGTCGTTGTTATAATAATACTGTTACATGCTATCATGTTTATTATTGTTTATCATTATAATTATTGGTGATGTTACTTGTTCGTAATCTATTCGTCCTTTTTAAGTCAGTTTATTTAAAAGTGTTTTAAAGATTTATTCAATTGTATGATACAATTATCCAAACAAAAAGTTATATCGTTTGATAGGTGATAGCTGCTATTTGATAATAGCATAACATTATGCATATTGTGCTGAGTTATACACTTTTTACAATATTTAGTGTAGCTTTATTTATATTGTAGGGAGGGATATATAATTATTATTATTAATTATTAGAGGACGAATTGTGATTTGCCTACACTATTTAATCATAAGTTTTTAAAAAACTTACATGGTGCATTACTTTATAGTGTAGTTATATAATGTCTGTATGCTACTGTAGTTGTGTAATGTGTGTAGCATACAGACATTATATGAGTATGTATTGATGTATAACTTGCTGTAAAATGTAGTTTTGATTGGAAAAGGTCTATTCAAACTTTCACTTTAATTTGTAACAACACTTTAATACATTAATTATACTCTTTCTGCGTATATTATTGTCTATTCGTGTATACACCATAAAAATGCATAAGATACTATACTATGCTATCAGAATTGTAAAATACATCTGTATATTATTATGAATACTGAATACTACACAGCACACTTGCTGAAAGGTATATCTGTTAATATTATATTATACTACATTAATCAAAAAATAATACATTGTACCAATAAAAAAATATAAGAAACTGACTAAGGCATTTTATGTATATCAGGTTATTTGTTGCACATAATATACGATCGTCATATCATTGATGCTTCTAAAATGCATAAGAATGAGCATATTATGAAATATGAAGAAAATAATAATAATAATCAGTCATGACTTTGAGTTTGTAAATTTTAATCAGTTTATTACTTCGTCAACATAGTCTATTTCCAACTTCAATTTATATTGTAATAATATTATGTGTTATTATTAATTACTTGTATACAGTCATTTGAGGTTTTGTTTTTTTTCATAGTGTAGATACATTAATTTTTTTGACAATAAATTTTCTGCCTGGAACAATAATATTAGTTAATTGGGTGTGGTATAATATAAGAATTTGGAATAACCTATAACGCTTCTGAGTAATTTTCTTTTTTCTTTTGAGATGGAGAACAGGATATTAAATTGATTTTTAAACGACCAGTGTAGTTATAGACGAAATGAATTTACAAATATTTGGAATAAAATATATACAATGTTGGACTGCATGTTTTTTAGTACATGGTTTAAACAGATCGGACATTTTGATTCGATGGAGAGGCATATATTAAAAAATAGCTAGTTTCTGCTTTCGTCCTACAATTACTGATAACAGTTATTATTCTGATTATTATCATTTAAACCCGGTAGCCGTATACCACTTAAAGCAATAATTGAATCAAATTTAATCATTCTCCAATTTTCCCATCCTGAGTAAAATAATAATAATTATTATTGATAACAAAATACATTACAGTTTTCAACTTCATATTTTACGAGTACTTTCACTTTTGGCTTTCACCCAACTCATATTTAATATAATAATATATATCTCGTCATTTTTAGCGGATTTAAATAAATTATAATTTTTTTAAATCTTTTTTGCTTAACCTAGAAACATGTAAATTTTATGATTTACATTTTTTGAGCAAATAATATTATAACAACAACAACTGTAAAAAATAACTATATAATAGTAATTATAATTATAGTGTAATAAGATTAAAGTTTAACGAAACAAAAAACGAGAACAAACACAATGAGAAAAATTCGACGCACAAAAAAAGAAAAGGGCGATATTTCGATTTTCAATAACGCCATTACTTTTATGTTTTACATATTATTATTCTACTGTATAACAATATAATATCGTGTTTACATGTACATACATACTCACGCTTTGCGTTTTATGTACTTTTATATAGTATTATGCAATTTTACTCGACTGGTTTTTAAAATACAAATTCTAACGGTATAATATAGAGGTATAATATAGAGGTATTCTATTTCAAAATTATTCATATACACAGTACACATATTGTACATCATTATAATATGGTATTCTAGATAATATATACATATGTATATAATATTATGTAGATCAATCAAATGTATTATTTGTCAGTTCCTCTCTGATTTTAGCATTTAACTTTATATTTTTAGAGTAATCTATATAGGATTCTCAATTCTTATATAATCTTTATACTGTAAATTGTAATAACGGTTACTTTGAGTATGAATTTGGAAAAATCCTATATCTGCGTTTCTATATATACACTACCCTATATATACACTACCCTATATAACAAAGTAGTTAGCCAAGAAGGAAAAATTCTGAAGACATGTGCTTTCTCTACTTTCACTTTTTTAACACTAGCAATACTACACTGTATACACACATTATGCATCATTATGTAGATGTGTAATAATATTATAGGCTTTTACATTTTGGTACTTTAAGCAGTTCTGCTTACGTTGCTGAATTGCTGAAGGTTTGATAATAATTTTACATTTAAAAAAATATGTACATACAAACCGCAAGATGTATTCTAATATTTTGTGTTAAGTATACCTACTGCATTTTTTTAGTTCCTGTGTGTATCATTGATACTGCTATTGACAAAGACACGTAATTTCCTAATCATTTGTATTTTCATATAATATATTATTATATGTAGTTTTTGCTGTGTAAACATAATTCATACAACAGTTTCTTTTATCTAGCACAATAGAATATTGTATTTGATATTTCAGCGTTATATATCATAATTCATAATGTTATTGTTTTAGGTTTTAGATTACAAATTTATAATGCCACAAGTCTTTATGTTTTGCTATTTTTTGTATATTTTTTGCATAGGTATACCTCTATTAACATAATATATACCTATTATAATCTAAATTCGAAACTGGAATGATCATTTAATAAGTTTATTTCTTAATGATGCGAATTTTACGTATGCACAAAAGAAAAACAATCATAAAAGCTCAATTCTAGAGTTTTAATGTTGTTCCCAAACATACATATTTTATGGCATTATATGAAGTTGTTGTTTCATACCACTCCTTACAAGTTTAAATCTTGTAATAGTCATATATACTGTTCCAAAAACTCTTTAAACAATGAACAATAATAAAAATGAATGAACAACAACGAACAAGAGGGTGATTTTATAGTGATTAGGTATACACTTGTTACTAAGCGTCAGTAAAACTATATACATATGTGTAATGGAGCTACATACTTACAACGTTGTATTATACGACATACTACATATACTGCATACAGCATGTCAAGTGAACATAATTTACTTTGTAGGTATGTATATATTATATTATGTGATGTATGTATAATGTATATTATACCTATTTTGGATTATAGATTTTATATAATTTGAATTTTCTTTCTTTTTCTTTGGCTTTCTGTACTCTCTCTTTCTTTACACATTGACTCTTGCTGCTCCATGACTGTCATCAACAGCATTAGTCAATTCAACCTGTGTTGATATTTGTTTTGGTTGCACATCCATCTTCTCGGAAACACCATGTCCCAGATCATCTTCAGAGCTAAATGTTGAACCTGAATGAGGTAAACGACTCGATGGGGGTGGATGCGTCAGGAGGCGACTTCGACGAGGTGGAATAGGTTTTCTCATCAAACTATTGACCAATAAAAAAATATATAAGCATAAGTACATTATTTAATTATGATGGAATAATATTGAATGCGTAATGCAATTTATCATAAATCACAAATATGCAATATCCAATGTGTACACATAAATAGGCTTGCAGCTTGCATGTACTGTGCAATCCTTAAATTATATAATAATTAAAATAATCTTTGAATTCAATTTCTTACCAGCGTCTTTTAATGACGGAATAATTCCTTTCATGACGGTCCAAATTTTCTTCTTCATCTGAGTATGTATCGAATCCATCTGCAAAATTAATATCTTCATGGCTTGATGTATCTAGAGTTTCATTACTTTCCGTTCTTCCACCATCCAAAAAATTGTGACATAACATATCATCGTTTCCCTCAATCCCTTCTGGAGGTTTCCTCTCATGACTTCCATCTTCCTCCTCTTCATCTTCATCTTCTTCGGTGAAATGTGTATCTTTTCTACTAATTGAGTTACTATTTGGAGCTCCACTTGATGTGTGATAATGGCACGAAGAACAATGGCAATGACAATTGCAACACATTGGACGTCTCCTCCCACTATTCCCATTCTTTCCTCCATTCCATAACTGACAAACTTTACGATCAAGGGATTCTAATAAACAATCATCACTACTTTCATTTTGATAATCATTGTTATTATTTTTGGATTTCCGTCCCCCAACACTAGTTGCACAGTCTTCATCCACTAAATCATCATCATCATCTTCCTCATCCAAAGTACTGGATACGGAACGTTTCATTATCACTGGGACATGAGTTACATCTTCTTCTTCAAGTGGCTGATTGACAAAGGATTTTTGTTTGTAGCCATCAAAACCTGGAGTTTTACTACTACTTCCTTCAGAACCCAGAGACATGTCTGTAACTTTGGGTTCTTGATTTGTTGGTGATGTTGGAAGATTTAAATGGAGATCTCTTGGAACTTCAATTCTCGAGTCTAAAAGGCTAGACTCTTCTGTTTGAACTTCAGTATTTACCAATTGACGATCAGTAAACGGTGGTGAAGAAGAAGGAGCCTAAAAATATATTAAACAGTATTTTAGTTATTTTATTTATTTAATTAAGAATATATTTTTCAAACTGTCCAATGCTTACAAATTTGCCCATTTTTTGTTGTTTGTCTTGTACATATATATGTATTATACCTTCTCAACATGGGGACTATGACGGGGTGAGATCATCTTGGCATAATTTTCATGGCTTTTAGATCGTTTATGTCGAAACTTTCTTGAACGACATGATGACTGTAACGGTAATGTTAATGAAGATTTTGATGAAGTACAATCTTGTTCTCGAAGGATAGATTGTGGTCGGGATGAAGAATTAAGTTCAGTGTACATTATTCTCTTTTCATCATATTCATCTTCTTGACTCACATTACCATCATTTCCGTCCTACAAAGGCATAAAAAATTAAATTCATTGTATGTTTTTTTGTAAAAATTTCTTGACATTATTAGAATCTACATGTTTTAATAATTCTGCAACTGTTTATATCGTAAACTATTTTAGTATGCTTGAGAGCTTTTATAAAATTTGATTCTTACAAAGGAGACGCTAACGGCTTTCTCTGGTGATGTAGGAGTAGAATCGCTTCTATGATCTGAGTTCGGTACTGCCAGAATTGCTGTTCTCTTTTTGTGTCCACTGGATGACTTAAATAGTGGTTTAAAACGTCGTTTGTACTGTGGGGTTTTAATACCAACTTGTTGTTCCCGTCTATTTAGTCAAAAGAGAAGAATAAGAAAAAACTTTTAATAACATAATTACGTAGTATTCGACAGGTTAAGAGAAAATACTACATGAAGAAAGAAGTACAATATTTTTCAAATTATGCATAAATTTTCCTTATAAATAACAATAATCATTTTTCTTCTACACTTACTTTGACAAATCTTTCTCCCTATTATCCAATTGAGTTAAGAAGGCATTCAACTCCATGTATAGGTTATTGGTTTTTTCCAATTTTCTGATGTAATGATCACGGACATCCTGTGCATGGCGAAGCTCTTCTTTACGTTTTCGAATAACAGCATCTTCTGATTTTGAATGCGAACGTCTCGTTTTAGCTTTTGTCAGTTGTTCTCTCAACTCTTCTTTCCAATTCGTCTGCCATCATTAAATTACAAAGATAAAGATAGATTCAATAAATATGTTTTGCTGCTTTCCATTTTTTGTGTCATTATATATTATATATTTATTATTCATCTCATGCTAACTTTTATTTCAAAAGTAATAAAGAATAGCATCAGGGAAAAACACATACCTGCATTCTAAGGTACTGATCAGGAGGTGTAGCAGTAACTTCTTCACTTGCAATCTCCAAATGAAGTAAAATATTTTTGAATGATGGTCTATTTCTAGGTTTAGCTTTACAACATTGATTGATAAGGATTTTAAACCCCTGTAATAATTCAGAATTATTTTTATTAGTTTATCAAATGAATATAATTTAATTATATTCATTTTAAAATTTCCGTACATACATATTTATGATAAATTTTTGAAGCTGTAAAAACTAGTGAAAAATTTACTTACGCCTGGGCAAGATGACGGTAATGGAAGATGAAGTGAATCGTTTCCGACACCCCACATAATGGCAGATGAATCAACATCTTTGTACGGCGTTTCACAAGTTAATAATTCCCACAATACAACTCCAAAAGACCTATATTTTACAATGAAGCAAACAGAAACAAATCATAAAATTATCAGTATCAAATTTCGCCAATGTACAAACCCATTTTATAAGCATGTGTAAAAGTGTATTGTGTAGTTAATTTTTTGATTACTTACCAAATATCAACTTTTTCTGAGCAAGCTTCATTACGAATGATTTCAGGAGCCATCCAAGCAACAGTTCCAGCAAAGCTCATTCTTGTACTAATCTCATTCCACTGGCGACAAGTTCCAAAATCACTAATTTTCGCCACTTCATTTGCACCAATAAGAACACTGTATCATGTACAAAAATATAAGATTTTGTTAGTAAATTTCCAAAACTCAGTTTGTTAAAAGTTGTGTGTACATATTATTATGATGGAGATAAAGTTAAAAATAAATGAAAATTCATACTTGGGACTTTTGAGATCACGATGAATAATTTTTTGTGAATGTAAATAATGCATTCCACCGGCAATATTTCGCGACCAATTTACTAGCCTCTGTGGTGGCACTTCATCTCCTCGTTGAATTAATCCATATAAGGTACCCATAGGACAATATTCCATTATAATACAATAACACGGTGCCTGAGTACATACTCCTCTGTAAACATTATACAAAATTTATATTTAATATCATACTTATAAAAAAAATTTCAATTTAAAACAAAGTATATGATGTATACTGTACAATATTATGTGCGTAGTTTCAACGACAAGGAAGAAAGCATTATACATACATTATACATACATTATTTATATCAAAATGGTTACATGTATATAATGTGTATTTGCGTAGTTTGTTTCGCTGATTTTATTTTTACAACTTTTTTATGTCTCTTTTTATTACATCATACCTTTTAAGCTGATGACACTTATACTACGTACTTATACAATATATTATACATAATATATGTAAATTTGCATATAAATAGAAGAAGTACAGATACTTACTTGAACTGGATGATATTGGGGTTGTTCAGTTTCCTCAAATGTTTTATATCAGTCTCTTTGAGATCTCGAACTTTTTTAACAGCTACCCATTCATTTCTTAGTCTGCCTTTAAACACAGCTCCTTGCGCTCCAGACCCTAACCATTCTAATTCACCGATTTGCTCAAATGGAATTTCCCATTCTTCCCCTAAAGACAAAAGTAATAAAAGGTTAAAGTTATGAAATGTTCAAGGGAGAAAATATTCCTTCTTCAATATCATGGTTTTCAAATTCAATTGATCTATTCATAATGTATAAAAAATATAAAATCCTTATATCCTTATGATGAGCAAGCGTAAAACGTAAAATATACTTTATTTGAAAACTTGTATTTGAAGACTAAAAATAAATTCACAAATGCCGTGGAATAATAGATATATAAAGAAAGATAGAAAGAAAATTTGGAAGCTCAAAAAAGGAAATTGACTTTTATGTTTTATGTTTTATGTAAGGTAGATATGTAGTAACATCAATTGAATCCAATTTTAGATATAAAATACAATGAAAGAAAAAAGAAAGATACAATATTATACAAATTTCCTCAGTATTTTTCCATTGAATCAAATCTTATTTTTCCTAATTCCCTTCCAGTCTTTCCACATGAACTCTGAACTCCGTTTGAAGTGTGCTACTTTTGTAGTGAGCAAATATTACTTCCGCTCAAAGGGTTCAGAGTTCAAAAGAAGAATATTACAAGATACATAGAAAATCAGAGGTAAAACAAAACATGTACAATGTACATGGTGCATAATACATACAAAATGTACATGAAATGAAATGTCAGGAAGTAAAAAAAGAAGGAAAAGAAAGATAAGAGAAAGTAAATAAAAGAAGAAATGTTTTTTTATCAGTTGTATTTTCTTTACCTGACTGTTGATGTTTAAGTTCATGAGAAGTAGCTTTTCCAATAATAGTCCACACGGGTCGTAGACAGCCCATTAACCCATTGAACCATCCTCCAGTCGTTGATCTGGAATTATTTGGAATCATTGGAAGTGGATCGGGATTATTGACACCCGAATAACCACCATTATTGTTGTTGTTATTATTGTTATTTGCAGCGGAAGGGGAAATTGTCACAACCGTATGTGAGGGAAGGGACGTACTGGTCCAATCTTCACCAGACTCTTGCTGTTGCATACATCGAGTTGATGAAATGTCAGGAACACTTAAAGCCAAATGTGACAACTTGTCATGGATAAGAATCACACTGGAAAATTTGAAATAAAACAAGAGACACAAAAAATTAATTTATTTGTAAATAATTATTATACGATAGGTTATATGAATTTCATCCCTCTCTTCTTTCTTATTGATAGATTTCATAATCTTTGACTAAAGTTTATTAGGTATTTTTTTATACACATGCAACACATTTTTGTACAACTATGTGAACCGTGAACAACAAAGACGTAATTTTTTTTTGCATCAGCTTTACACGTATATACATTCTTTCCTTTTCTTTAATAGTAGACAAGGGCAAGGGGAAAGTATGTACAGTGTATACACGTACGTATAATGTATAAGCACATATTATTTATATCAGATACCGTATAAATGTGAGAGAGCGAAAACAATTTTTAAGTAACTAGGAAAAAAAAACTTTTTTATCCAAATAAAAAACTCGATATTTGTTACATACTTATTCCTTAGTTGTGAATTTTCTCCACGATTATCTGTATAAACTTCAGAGTCGGACTCAATGCTAATAGTTCGACAACACAGAAATGTGTCTCGTAGAATACTTCTTCGCAACATTTTTTTCACAAATGGCCACAATCTTTTATACGGCTTCTATTATTATAATTTAATAATTTAATTAACCACACACTAGTCGTCAATTTCAACGACGACATACGCAACAACATTAAAAACAACTGTGTGTTGTGTGTATGTTTTTCTCTCTCCTCTTTCCTATGTGTATATTGGGTATTGGATATGTAGTGTGAATGTGATGTGGTGTTACATATTATTATGTATTACACTTTCGTAGAAATTAATATTGGAATAGTTTGAGTCTTGAGTCTTGAGTCTATTAGATATTAATAAAATATGATGTAGAATATCCATGTCTTTCAGTTATGTATACTGTACACATGCATCTGCGTATGGATTGACTATCGAAGCAAGAACGAAAAAAACAAAAGGCACAGTCTTCTTTTATTGCACGACAACTTTTCTAAGGTTAAGAAAGAACATTTTTTCCTTTGCAATGTTCCACTGTTATTCAATATGTATTTCTTATTCTATAATCTTCTCTAGTCTCGAGTCTCAAGTGAATCTCACTTGGATATTTTTAACACTCGTGTTTCTGTAATACAGATTCTGTATAAAGTAGTTTCTAGTGTTGGCAAACTCGATACGTCGCAATCAATTGTAAATAACTGGAGTATTAGTTGTATTATGAATTACGAATAATGAATAATACTATACTCAGTTTTTATGTTCCCCTTTGTCACAATTCATACTTCTCTTGAACTTCAATATACTTTCGTATCGTATATTCAAGTAAGATTTGTTATTTTATTATGCACATTAAACTCAGTTGAACTTCAGTTGTCAGTGTGGAGAACAGAAAGAAAATTAGGTATTACGTATTATGTTTGATTATACAGAGAAATTATCCATTTCTCTGTGTATAATTTGAATATTAAACGTAGCACAAAGCACTAGAAATTTTAACACCAAAAATAAACAAATGTGAATTTTTTGTCTCAATCTGAAGCTGAACTCTGAACTTGGATGTACGTATCAGTGAATTATCTATCAAATCACTGTATAAAGTATAAAGTGACTTCTTTTTCATTTATCCTCTGTCGTTTCTGCAAATATTGCTGACGAAGGATATATTCCTTTGTTTATTATTATTATTATCAGTGTAATAATAATACGTAGATATTTTTTTTAATGGTCGCACATAAATACACAGAACTATAAACTGTATTTTATGTCATCAATAATTATTATTGTAAAACAGACTGATGAAACCATGCATGTACTATGTACTATATGTATTCATTTGCAATTTGTAATGTAACTTGAACATTCGACACTCTTAGTTTATAGAGGAGACGACTGTCTGAAAAATTTTATGTTTGTTATATTTTCCTCTCATTTACAACTCCAGGAACTCATTATAGTTGCGAGCGTAATTAAAAATATCGTACACCAAGAAATAATTTTATGAATTTTTATTGAATAATAATGAGAGTAAATTTTAAAACACTATTAAACCACTGGGATAAATAAATTTCAAGACGTATAATGTTTAATACCGTCCATACGATATAATCAATAACAACAAGTACAACACTTTACATGATTATTTTATTTTAGTTCACTATTCTGTCTTCACTATCCATAATCCGTGTAGCAAAATATTGAAAATATCTAGCAATGTTAGATTCAGAACTGTCTGCCTGCTTGATTGCTTGCTTTTTATACGTGTACGGTGTTTGTGTGTGAAATAAAATTATTGCTACACACAACAACCAACAGCAGAGACAAGGTTCACACTCGGAGGCAGAGAGAAAAGTGATTTGCCTCATGTACAATTATACTCGTTTGTTCATCGTTTTTCGTTGACGACAAACTTGGTTTTTGTTTAGAGTTTAGAGTTTAGAGTTGACAAAAATACCATGTACACTTTATCATCCCATTATGCATGTATAATGTATACTGTATACTTTGACTCTCCCACACTCTAGAACATGAGTTCTCTGAAATATACACGTACACAGCTATATAGAATATAGATATTATTGAAGTACAATGGGTGTATAGAGTATGTTGTATAGAGTATGTTGTACAGTGTGCAGTATAGAGTGTAGAGCGTAGAGTACAGTTGTACAGAAGACGTGGCATATGGTTTAGTTTGGTTTGACTTGGTATTTGGTTTGATTATTTGAACGAGGTCTTCGGCAGAAAAAGTACATGATAAAGTAAAGGGAATAGAGAATAGAGTTAGACACATAAAGAGCGAGATATGGACGTAGAGGGACAAAACTGACTGACTGATAACAGAAAACAAAACAATCAAAACAAACCAACGAAGGAAACCATCACCCATCCATAATACTATTTATATATTTACATTATTATGATGAAAAACTGGATGGAAAGTAGTAAGAAACTATATTATCTAGTATCTAGTATCTGGTACTGTGTAATGACACAACACACAACAGCAAAAACAGAGAAAATACTGATAAATAATAATCTTTTTTCCTCTTTCTTTTTCTTCTCGCTCTTTTTGTTCCTGCCTGCTCAGAGTTTTCTGTCCAATATCCAATATGTACATCAGTATTCAGTAATCAGTAGATACTAGATACTTTGCTTCTAATATCGACAATCGACAAGGATTTTGCTGAAACTTAGCTACATAGATACATTTTACAACATGTACGCACGTATCTGTGTACTCTTGTTCCTCTTATCCTTTAGAGTTAAAGTGGTGCTGTTTTGTGTTCTGTGTTCTGTGGTGATAGCATTTCATTTAGTTGTACATTGTACATTGTAAATACACTCTTTACTCTGTATTACCTACGTTATTTGCTCGGGAAAGGAACAGCAAGTTCACAAAAACAAGTCAAGCCGTATTAAACACCACACTTTGAACATTGAAAGGAATATTCGATATTATACGATATTTTCCTATACCTTCAGCACCACTCAACAGTCAACAGAGCAGAGAAAAGGAAAAATTTTCTCTACAGCATTCATTTTGCCCTGTTTTTTCCTTAATGTTTCAATTTTCAATTCATAATAAGCAGATACACATGTACGTGTCTCCTTTTTCTCCTTTGTTAACTTTTCAACGTTCAATACTCAATACTCAATAATGAACAGACTACATATCACCAACAACCAAAACTGTTGTTAACTATTGACGATGAACCTCTAGTAGTGTGTACACATTGTTTCCCCTTCCCTTTTCCCTTCAATTGAGCAAATACTGCTATGTCTACAGGACAAAATATGGAAAAATGTACGTGTACATGTGTATAAACTGGCTAGAGGTTCAAGTCAGTCAATTTTCCACACCGACAAATAATTTTCACATTTTTCTATCTCTCTATCTATCTATCTATCTATCTGCCTATCTATTTATCTATCTATGGAAGATCCAGAAACTACGAAAGCATAACCCAAACTGACGACTACTGTTCCCTTTCAACTTTGAAAAAATCACATTGTCAATATCTTTAGTAAATAAGTAATCATATAATATAAAATATAATATTATCTACATGTATATCATATATCATACAACAGCGTATGGCTTGTGGATTCTGGATTATGGTTATAGGTTGTAGGCTCTATTAGTGGATTATTGCGCTGGTAAAAGACTCACCACTGGAATATTCATCCATATAATATTTTACATATCTGTACAATACTTGGAAAAAAGGAAAGGGAACCTGCACTAAACTTATAATAGAGTTCCTATCTGCACTACATTTGTAGGATTATGTACAGGTACGCACATAATATTGTGTATTATGTATGCATCTATGGATTATCTTTTCCAAGTTTATTACTGAAATATTGTATTTGTATACTCCATACTCTATATATATATATAATATGCAAGGAGCGACACAAACATGTGTAGAAAAAAACAGTCTTATCACATAAAACGTAAAACATAAGTGTACATCATGTGCATAATATGCCTTTTCCATTATTTGTTGGATAATATAATAAATATCCTTACATAGGACTATACGATACAGACTAGAGACTAGAGACTACAGACATAATATCTATGCTTTTATATGTATTGTACACATATTTATTATTGGGATGTAAGTAGTACGTAGTACATCTAAAATCTACATTCATCTATCATCTATGCACTTGAATATTTGTATGTAACAGATATTTGTCTGCAGTCACATGATTTGTGGATTCTCGTCTTGAACAAACTCTATTTGTACATAAACAGAAAGCATACGATATTACAATGTATTATATTATTATATTATTGCAGTTGTGGAAGTTAGTACAGCTCCTGTAAAATTTAGTGATGGATCGCGTTATACTTACTATGGTTTAATTCATAATATCGAGCATATAGTTGGTATTGCACTTTACATGAAATGAAATGAACAAACTAACTAATACCAAATATATATAAAATTCAAACGGAGCACCGAGTATGGTACATGTGTGAGAGAGTGTGACACTATTGTACTTATGTAATCTAATAATAAGCTAATAAAGCCGTTCCTATCATTATCGTCATATTGCGAATTGTGAACAAACTGTAGCTTGATATAAAAAATATATCCAATCCAGTCGCATCCAACATCCTATACATTTAGATGATAATAATGTACATACTTTTTAACCAATGGATAATGAATATCCAACCCTTTCTATTGTAAAACTGATACTGACGTACATGACAAAATGTTCTCTCTTTTATACATCCTATTTTTTCAACTCTAAACTCTAAACTACAAACACCTACTATCTATTATACTCGTCCAAAACAGACAGTATTAATGTAAATATCAAAATTCCTTTGGTTATTTCATCACATACGTAATTAATACGTATTCTACAATACAATACAATACGTACATCAATCAATACAATCTACAATACAATACAAAATACAATATGGAAACGCAAGTGGTTGAAATAACAAATAACAAATGTATTTATATATAGATGTAGAGTGTCGTACGTACTACATGTATTTTTAAAATATAATTTACATGTGAGTTTGAAGTGTAGGAAATGAAATGTCATAATAGAAAGTGATGACAATGATTATGAACTCATAAGCATTTTTATCCTAGATCCTAGATTCTAGATCCTAGGACAAGTTTTCCTTTTGCACACATGAATAATATGTAAGTACTTAAGTCTTAAGTAGGAATGGGTAAATTTCCGTACCACTGTCAACTGTGTAGTTAAAATGGTGATTCTTGTGCCCCTCACTTTGACTAATACTGATATTGCAGATAGACGAGCAGGGATAATAATAAATTTTACGTAATCAAATCATGATTAAAATAAAAAATGTATGCTCAATTTTTGCACACGACTTGACAGCTTCATCTTCTCGGTGTACGACATACTTTGAATTAATGTTAGACATGTCTAAATTTTACATTTTTCGCACAAACTGTAACAAGTTTCATGTGTTATATTCAATGTTCAATATTCTGTCAAATGAATTGAAATGACTTGGTCCTCACTGCTCATTGTAGTGTAGGGAGATGATTGATAAACTGGATTTTCTATCTCTGGAAAAGAGAGGATGTTTCTCTTTGTTATGCTAAATATGCATCGCCTCTCTTGCTAACGTCATACATCATAATACCTGGATCAATATTTGAATTTAACATTCTTCACCTTGCTAGATGTGTAATTCTCATCATTTTCATGAGTTTAACTGCATATCAAATCTACTGACTTTTTATGTCTACTCGGTATTCGATTCTACATTCTACACATTTTGTCAGGATTTAGACGAGTTATTTCTGATACAAATACAAAAAATTCCTTGGACAAACTGTACTTGAAATCGGTATGATAGAATGATACACAATATGTATCATGTACAATAGTGCAATCATTCTATTTTTGTCACAAGCACTAATAATATGACAAAATGCATCGGACAACGTGTATCTTGCACAGATATAAAAGAATCGAATATCGAAAATTATAATTAACGGTTCCTCGTGCTAAAATATTCAGTGTGCAGTGTGCATACGCGTATTTATGTTATGACACTTTTTAACCAAATCACCAATCACCAATTATGTGGACAAAAAGTACCTCAATTTTCAATTTACTCTCCCTGTTTCCAGATAAATCCTGTCGTGTACAGGAAACTCTATAGATTTTATCTAGATATTTATGCATTACAAGTAATATGTATCCATTGTATCCTGTATTGTGTACTACGTATTATTTACGTGTCCTGTTCAGTTAAGTGCAGAGATAATGATAATCGAATCATTACTCGTTATTACATTAGTATGACGTATTATTGCATATTTCGTGGTTCGTATTTCGCACTGATTTGGTATTTGGTATAGTTATGCACAGTTCCTAACTGCAAATGGACGCAATACATAAAATATGAAATAGGAACCGAGGATAAGTTCGTCTATATTTATGATAATGACACTGCGCTATTTCTACAACAAAATATAGAAAACATGCAATGCATATTTAATAAGATGTACCTAAGAAGAGTGAGACGTCATTTGTATGAAAATTGTGGGAGTCTCAAATCTCAAGTCTCAAGAGAGGAAATAGGAACGAGAGAGAGAGAAAGAGCTTTTCCTTTAGTTCATATTGGCCTTTTCCAAAATTGCATACATACATAATCATGAAAAGGTCAGAGACGACGAAGACGGATACCAGTGAAAATACAAAATACAAGTGGTTGGCATTGAATTTGCCTGGAGACTGGGATTATTATTATTATTATGTTTTATAATTTATAATACTGTAACAAGATTTTACTAGATACTACATAGATAATCACAATTTTGTCATGAATTTGATTATCTTGGATCCACACATCTGAATTTTAATCTACATTCTAAATTCTACATGTATAAAATCTAGAATCCAGATTCTAGATATTTGAAAAGGAACATTTTTGTGAAAATCAAATCTTCTCAAGAAACATTATAAAATTCTCAATCCTCAATTCCAAGATTCAAGATTCAAGATTCAAGACTTGAGCACTTTCATCTCTCATTCACTCCATGTCGTTCGTTGGCAAAAGTATTTTCATTCAAACAATTTTAGTTTAGCTCTGTACTCTCTACATTGTATGTACATTGTACATGCTCTACTGTGAAAACATGTGTTAAGAGAATGGAAACAAATTCCTTTGAAGAATTCGTCTACACGACGACGTGTGAATGTGTACGTGCTCCTTACACCTACACCAAAGTTTACAAAAATAAGAATGAATTGTATGTACAATGTGCATTACATAGTAATTTCTCTATATTCTACGTTTTACGCTTTCTTCATCACTTGTTTCTTCGTTTTGTAGTTACTACTTTCATCATGTATGTATAGCCACCTACAGAATTCTTCACGTTCATGAATGTACTTATTTTTGCATATGGAAAATGGAAGATCTTATTTATAACTTATTACTTACACACTACACAACTACATACGTACACATACGTGATATTTATTTTATACAATTCCTTGGAAAAAAAATCTAAATCTACGAAAAGTGAGTAAGTAATAAGTAATAAGTAATGGTACTGGGCACTGTACCAAATACCAAATAATCATATAAAACTTGTATTGTATCTAAAATCTACATACATACATACGTTTTATGTGTATAATTCCATTCGTCTTAAAGTATTATAGCAACGTTTACATTGGATATAGAGGGTTCTTATTTCTTATTTATAAGTTATTAGTAAAAGATAAAAGTGTAGAGGGAAAAGGAATGAAAAAAAATCCAAATGGTTTAAAAAACTTCCTTCAAAAATGTCAAGTTCATACTTTTCGAGTTTAAGAGTTTAGAGTTTGGAGTAAAGTGCAATGAAACAGATAACCTACAACCCAAGATATAACAAAAATTCTACAGCACACAATACACACACGCTTTTCCTCTAGCAAGATAGCAGATAGCAGATAACAGCACACAAGATTGACATAGTAAACACGATTTTTCTCATGTTCTTTTCTTTCCTCTCATCTTTATCACCGAAAAGGAATTATTGTAAATTGTAACAGAATCAGGCATGACATAACAGAGTACGTAGCTCATATTTTCTATTCTTTGTGCTCTAGGATCTATCATAGATCATCTATGGCATATTGTCAAACCCCTCTCACCATCTTTCAAACTCAATTAATGATAAGTTTATTAATTGACAATAAAATACAAAGACAATTCAATCGTCTCTATAATTTTAGGCGGCAATTGTGCAAGTAGCAAGTACACAGTGTTCAAAATTACACCTAACAAAACTTTACTACTTTAGCCATAAATAAGAATTAGGAATACAAACTTTTGGGGGTCATAATAAAAAATAAAATGGTCATTAAGATGATAATAAAAAAAATAATAATTTAATAAATACTTAAGACTCAAGACGTTTCATCATGCATGATATTTTATATTTGCAATTTGTATGCTTTGAACTACGGACGTTATTTGAATTTATAGAGCATAAGGCAGACAATTTGTCGCCATTTCATTTGTGTATATATACAAATACGATATAATTTTGTAAAATGGAATGAAAACAGGCCCATATGCATACAGTATGCAGAATACAAAAATGTGAAGGACAGGATGTCTACATACACATTTACTTTTGAGATTTGACTTTTGAGTTTTGGAAATGACAAGTTGATATTTCAAGTATTCACAAGTAATAAGGCATATTGCAAGTTGTACGGAAAAGCAGTATCAAATTGCATTCGTTAAAATAAAACAAAAACATTTTAAAACGTTTTTTAAGTTTTATTTTTTATCCATTGGTTTACTGTTCACTGTAAACGTTAAAAGTCTATAGTCAGCAATTTGTCGCTATCTCTTATTTTCTCATTCCAACACTCAACACCCAACATTCAACGTACGATAAAACATATACAAAGTGAGCATTGTACAATGTTCAGTGTACATAATATCATGTACAATGTACAATGTAAAACATTGTGTACTGTGTAGTGTGTACATTTGAATTTTGAATCAATAAATTAATAGAGTTAATTATTGATAAAATATGTGAAATTGATAATATGATGGCTATTGAAAATTGAAATTGTTTATTTTGAATGGGAACAATGTGTACATTGTACACTGTGCACTGTACAATGTACACAAGCAGTTATTGATTATTTGTTTGTAGTTTGTAGGTTCTGGTATTAAATATAGAAACTATCCAGTGTTTATAAAAGGGGAGTTGAGTTTCATCTTCTTTATCCTGTATCATGTACATATGCAGGTAGTTTACAATATTTTTAATATAAAAGTAAGATGATGTGGTCTATGATATGGTCTATATACATGATACATTCATTCAGTATGTTTTCTGTTTGTACATACTTTTCACACATGTATGCGGAGTGTATAACGTATAAATCTATTTTTAGATCAAGATTCAACAAGAATGTAGTTGACAAAACTATTTTCTTTCTTTTTGGTCCAACTTGGAAGTTAAACCTTTTATATTATGCATGTATAGTGTATAGTGTACCGTATGGCATGCATTCTGTACATATGTTCACAGTGTGTAGTGTGTACACTTATTAGACGCGGAACGAGGAACAAACTCATACTTCATACTTCATACTCCATAGTGCATACTCAAGCTCTATCTACTATCTATGCTCCTTGTCCGTGTATCTCGGAAGATTTTTTAATCAAACTTAGATACGACATCGTAAATTCCCTTGGAACTTGGAGCACATAGCACAAATAAATGATAGCTTTTAAAGGTATAAAGTTTTTTCTCCATAAATTGCCATCCTTTCTTTTGAGAATGAGTGGACTGTGGATTGTGGATTGTGGATATTTTACGGTATATATTTTGCATTTATATAATATTTTACATGATGAATTTTGCACCATGTATTTTCTATTTCAGCCTATTTTGCGCCATGCATAAAGAATGAAGAATCGGAGAATAGAATGTCAAACTGTAGACTGTAGAAAGTAGAGAGAGGTGAACAAAGCTAAAGTTTTGAGCCATTGGTAATAAGAGAAGAGCTCCATGAATTTGTACACATATGCTATATTAATGTCGGGTAACACGCGCTCTCCTGCGTATAAAGTAGGTCAAACTGGAATCCGCGGCACATTTGTACGTGTATATACTCGTATATCCACAATTCACATGTTCCAGCAACTACTTTTATTCAACGTCACTCTGGAACCTGTTCTCTGTTCTCTCTACGAATCTATGAAGTGTATGTCCAAATTATTAGAAACAGAACTGGAAAACAGCAATGAATAAGACGACACACATTTGCATGTATACATGTATATTAAAAAGTTACGTAAGTACATCTACGAAGAGAAATGATTTTGCAACGATGGTTCACTCGCTGCTCATCTTTGCAAGTTTTGTTCCATATGTATACATTATACATACTGCATACTGCGTATTTTACAGTGCCATGCGTTATGCAAAAATCATTAGTATTATTATTATTGCTCTCTTTGATATCTTTTTCTATCAAAACATGTGCATGCATTTCTAAGCCCTTCATCCTAAATGTGTGACAGTTGATGTTTTTTCCTTACTGCTTTGTGAATATGCGTTTTAGATTCCTGGAGCAGCTTGTCTTTGTTCTATATTCTAGGCTCTAGGCTCTAGATTTAGACGAGTGAGCCTTATGCGCGCTTTTGAAACTCTTCAAAAGATTAACACTCAACACTCGCCTAAAAATCCATTAACGTATTAACAAGGACTTGGGAAAAAACTCTGCATAAATTTCCAATTTTCCACACATTCAGTATCTACAAATTTTTTTCGTCTCTCGTCAAACATGCATTTTTTTTCTTTTTCTAAGAAAAAAATGTCTCTGCATTCTGTACGTATAATGTAAAATGTCTTTTTAAGATACCATTTAAAATAATGGTTACTGTATTCAAATATCTCAAATATTCATTATCCATATCTATAGATTCATGGGAAATCCAGGTGTGTAAGTAGTAAAAACTAAAAACATGCATAGACGTAACAGCAAAAATCTGTAATAAACGCCTAAAACACACATTTTTCAATGATGCCGAAAAATTTGCCTTCAATTTTAAGCACTAAATAATGCTACAGTATTTCAGCATTTTTAAACACAATCAATGCAAAAAGGATTTTTATGTTGTACAGTAAAAAAAATCCCCTGATTAACTTTGTTAATTTTGTCCGTAGGTCACAAAGTTATGACATTTGACGTTTGACGCTTTGCGTTAATATGTCCACTAAAGGTTACTGAATATTGAGTATGATGTGAACTGCGAACTACAGATATGAATATATTACTAATTAGTACTTATTTCTTGTTCCACTGCCAGTACTGTTATTATGTAATCTATGACTTACCAAAGGCTTTCAAGTAATAATCTGCTTTAGATTTCCAATTTTCTCATTTTTCATTTTTCATGAATTATGAAGCGTTGATCATTGATCAAGACTGTAATGTACAAAAAGGTGAAAAGAAATTGAGGTGTGTACATAATATGTTTTGAGTTTTGGCCACAAGATCTATCCAGGTTATCCGCAAGAAGCCATTCAAGCGCGTGCCTTCTTTCGAGTACAAAGTACAATCTATTATCAACACACGTAGATGAGATAGAGAATACAGAAGAAACCTTATATTTACATACTAGACATTATATTATTATGCGTATGGAACACATGTACCCTAGACCCTAGATTCGAGTTATCGCTACAATAATTATTATACATTTGACACAAATCAAACATCAAGAATCAAGAATCAAAAAATAGCTTTATATCACACACATTATCTTTTGGTTCTAGTTTCCAGTTTGTAGTGTATCCTGTATCCTATAAAAGAACATCTTTTTACTTACATATTACCGGTATATTACTGTTTACTGTTATCTCGCTCTCTCGCGTATTCTCCAGTTTAAACCAAATTTCAATTCAGTTTGTAGTTCGTACTGCACCCATATTACATTTATGGATTTAGTATTTAGTATTTGTACCATGCGATATACTCAGTTTTAACCACAAAACAAATATGTATGTGATGTAAGGTCTACAATCTACAATGTACACTGGAAGTGAATAAAGTACTTTGGATCAAAAATCCCTACAAAATCTATATTATATTCCAGTTAAATTTATTTTTATATATTTAGTACGGCACAAGATATAAAATATGAGATATAATGCGTGAGTCGTGAGTGATATGATGTCACATATCAGATACAAAGAGATAATAATGCTTTTCACTTTCCATCATGAGATTTACATTTATATGTTATATGTACAAAATGACGTCGACGACTCATTCAACATCAAATCCTCTCGTGTTAAATACTCCCATTGATATGTTGGATTTTGGGTTTTAAAACCCAATCTGAGGACTGTGTAAATCAGGAAACTGGATTAGTAAAATAAAGTATAAAATGTGTTATGCTTGTTTTGGTCGAGAGTTTATTGGAACAAAAACTGGCCCTGTGTCATTGGCATGAGGCAGTTGAATTAATTAGGGCAGGAAAATATCTAATGTTTAATATTTGATGTTTGTAGAAAAAGATTTTCATTTTGTCACTTCCTCATTTTTAATGTTCAATTAAATGTATCAAATATCGCATATTAAATTCAGGAAAAAACTGATTTCGTAAGAAAAATGTAGTAAAAGAGATTTTGATTTTACTTTCCATTCACAACAAGGTCAAGGAAATTTTGTCTACAATCAATAATATATATGCTGTAACGTACTGATTAATTTATGGTTCATCAATCACCAATGTGTTTTTGCTTTCATCTAAACAAAACTTTTTTTTAAAGCATGTCTTAAATTTTAATCCCAAATCACAAAACATGTGGTGAAATTCCAAAAAATCCCTTCCCCATCTTCTTCTACAGAAAGTACAATTAAGAAAAAACCTTTTAAGAAATATTTAAGGGAGACAAAACGACGTCCGTGTACAATGTACAGTGTATAGTGTAGAGAAATTAAGAAAGACAGTTGTTGAAAAAAACACGCATACGTGACTGTAATTGATTTTAAATCTAGCGAAACATTCCGCAGATAAGAATGATATTGCAAGGTTTTGTAAATATTTGTGCGCTGTACATGACAAAAACACTTTGTTCTTAGCTAGCTTGGCTTTTGACTTTTGAGTTTTGAGTTGTCTGATAATAGGTCATACGTTTGATTTCTGATACACCCATTCAACATTTGTTTACATTGTCTTGTTAAAAGTTAAAAGTACGATATTTCTTGTTCTGTTTGTGTGCATATTGTTTACGGTTCCCCGTTTGCCATTGCATATAATTGTGTAACTGTCTTTTGATTTGTTCTTGTTCTTATTTGTATTTGTATTTGTATTTTTATTTGTTAAACCCATTATGTGCATGTAGAGTGTAGAATAATTTTGCGATGGTGTAAAAAAAAGTGGAATATGACATTTAATTTACAGAAATAGAAATGGTAGAACTTTACCTGTCGGAATGATATTGAGCATTTCGAAAATCTTCCAGAGATCTCATAGTGGAATCATTATACATATTCTGAGTTACTGGCAGTGGAATTGGGATTGGAATTTGGATTGGAAGGTCCGATTCATTCTCATGTAGATGATTGACATAGATTTGTGACTGTCGTTGATTATTTGTCCGATTGTTGTTCACAACGGTACTATCAGGATCCCGATTGTGCACCATTATCACTTGACTTTGTTGTTTTTGAAGTAGATTGTGCTCCTGTTTGGATTTGACTTTCTCCAAGTGAGATAATGTAGATAGTGAGACGGAAGGTCTAATGACAGCTCCCACCGTCGGTGTTATCATAATGAAAAGCTTTATTCAAAACAACTGTCTTCTCCAAAAGGAATAAAGAGACATTCGACTTCACTGTGTTTATCCGGGGAGTCTGGAAATAAGTAGAAAATATAAATATTATATTATAATTCATACATATAAATTAAAAGTTGAAATATTGTCATATGTTTGAAAACTTCATGGGTACACAAGTATTTGAGTTTTGAGTGCATTACGTATTGAGCATTGAGCATTGAGAATTGAGTACTTAATACTGAAGGCTGAGAAGTAAGAGCAAAACTTTGAGGAGCAAAAACTAACTGTGTAAAGTGCATCATACATCATACGGTAGTCTGAATAAATTTTAGTTTATTATCAAAATCTCATTATTGCATTGCATTGACTTTGTATTGCATAATAAATATGTAAAACTGACTCGTGAATACTATGTAAAATGTAAACAAATCAAATGTACACAAGGCATAATATCCAAAATCCAAAGTATACTTGAGTTTGACTTTCCTTTGAAAAGGTTAACTCGTGCATTCTGAAAAAGCAGTGAAATATTCAAGTTGGATTGGAAATTTCCAGACTTGGTAAACTTAACAAATTGTTCACATTTCTTACAATGTTTTATGACCAAATACATGATCAATGAGCAGTCTTCCACTTACAAACTGCAAACTATCTGTATTAGAAATCAATTGCAAGTTCGAAAGAAGATCAAATTCTATTCCTTCCTTCAACTCTACGTTTTAATTCATTCTAGTTTCTAGATTCTAAAATTATACATGTGCTTTGAGAAATGCACTGCGCATTATCTATGTTTAAAGTTTATGATGTTTACAATTTACAATCTAGAAAGTCAAGTTCTCCAAATATCTTTCTCTTTTCTCCACTTTCTCTAAAATTTAGAATTTGAATAAAACTTGTTTCGTAGAAATTTCTCACAAGTTCCAAATTCTGCAAAACTTTTACTTTTTTATCACGAAACTTGAGAAAATTTGAAATTCACATCTATAGTCAAAGAAAAGTAAGTAAGGGTTAGTAGATTCTCAATAAATTTTGTCACTGAATATTCTGTTCAAAGTTTCAACTATCATGACTAAAGTTTCACCACTTATTAGGTTCTAAAATCAATGACAGTTAAAAATCTTCAAACTCTATTTACTTAAATAAAATGACAGGACTGCCGTGAGTCGTGAATGCACAAAATGCACACATTTAAAAGAAAACAACAAGACACATAAACATGGTATTTCTATCACGGCACTGTAAATTACATATTGGTAATGGTATAATATTATCACATTTAGTAATAATAATTGTTATATTTTCATCACAATAATCAACATTCTGGTGAATTTTGACTCACTGGTTTCATATTGTAGCAGCCAACATATTATACAAGAATAATAATAGAAAAGTCAATACACGCTGACTTCACTTTAATGCTGTTACACACACAAACCGACCGATCACCGTTTATCACTGTTATGATACACCAAGGAAAATAATAAAACTGGGATTAATAAATAAATGGTCAATATAAAGAGGATTTGATCTTTCTTCTTCCTCTTGATCTCTAGAAAGTACAATACAATACACAGTACGCAGGATTTTACACAGTTCTTTTGTAGTTTTTCTTTTATTCACACTTTAATCTCACATCACTTTGATTTTTTCAATTGCGGTGTAAATAGTATACAGTAAACACTTTATATAACTTTCTCTCTCTCTTTCTCCATTTACCACTTTCTTTTCACTTAGATTTTTAGAAGAATTAAAAATTAAAAACAAACACTGTAGAATAAACAGTAAATATTCTAAATATTCTAGCAAGTTTCAAGATCCAAGATTCTTGACTGACTGAATAAATAAATATTTTGAAATCACATGGAAAATAATCCAAATAGGAGGAATGTAAACTGCCTTCAGTATTCAGTATTGATCCAGCCAAGCACGAGAATAAAAAGTAATCAGACTCAAAGTCAGAATCGGAATCGAAATCGAAATTAGAATCAGAATATTAAGTAGTGTAAAAGATGAAGGAAAACACGGTTGGGTTCTGGTTTCTGAGCTCTACTCTGCATATAGAGAGAGGAGCAGGACAGAAGAGCACAGCACATCACTGGCCGAATGTTATTAATCGACTCGTCGTGTGGGCGACTCGCAATTCACATTCACAACAGAAAACAGAGAAGAGAGAAGAGAGCACTGCCATTATACATCCATACAAAGTGGAAAAGAGCCTTCCGACCGATGGGGAATCCCAAAGTTGTACATACGCTGCATCAGTTATGCACATACACATTTCTACAATCTACATGCAATATGAAGAGCAGTAGATGGTATAGGAAAATAGGAAACTCTGTATAAACTGAATAGTGAATAGTGAACAGTGCACAGTGAGCAGTCAAATATATGCATCGAATGAGACTTCTAGTGTCGCCTAGTCGTTAGTCGTACCCAAACTTTTCTACGCATTATATCACGATCTTAAAAAACTATCAAAACTATGAGCATATATGATATATGATGTTAGTTTGTACTTGCATACTACGTTAGATCTAAGACATGGGGAAAAAAGATCCACGTCCATCCACTTTTGTATCGAAACGCTATCCTCTACACTCAGGATTGGATTTGCTATTTCATCATTTTGATAAGGACAAAGAGCATAAAATTACATTTTAATTTGTCTAAAACAATGTATAAAATGTCTAAAAAAATTTACAGTGCTTTGATTAAAAATAGTTGCTAGATTTTTGCAATTTTATTTAAGAAGGTCTTCAGAGTTTCAAGTTTGGGGCTTGGGATTTCGATACCATAAAATGTAAAATATGTTGTACAATGTAGAAGGTGAAACAGACTGAGACTAATCAAGTTTAAGGTTTAGAAAAAATCATGGTCAAGAAAGTAAAAAATATTGATTTATTTTTTAAAAAAATAAATGGAACATTTCTTGTTTCTTGCCTTGTGTTTTTTGCACCATTTACTAGCTGCAGTATTTACTTCGGGTAGACTAATCTACCCTGAAAGAAAGCAGCAGCAGGAACAAGGAACATGTATGTGTGTGTGACTGCACTTTTATATTCATCATGTAAAATATGGAATACAACTGCTATGCTGCGACACGCGGACGTCAGAACATATACACCGTACACTGTACACTGTATACTTTACACGTAGTACAAAGTACCGATATAGTATTTTCTACGCCACGTATGTTAGTAAATAGACGGTATACGGTATACGGTATTTGATATACGATGTTGTCGAGTGAAAACAGGAATAAAAAATGCACAACCAACAACTACTCAGTCTTCATCCTACATACATGTATGTACAACTCGAGAAACCTTTCCCTTATCATGCTATTTTCTATTTCCATGCAGTAGTCGGTAGTTGTGTATAGTGTAAAGCGTTTATACTCTGTGTAATGTGTACAATGTACAAAGTGGTAGAAATATATACCCCAGTCGCCAACTTATAAAGTATAAAAGGGGGACGCAGTCGCAAAAGTCATGATAACTTTGCTATTGATTATTTTACCCTGTCTATCTCTCCGTCTCTCTCTTGTTCTCACTCTCTTCCACTACATCTTTCTCTTGTTCTTTCCTCGTATGCCACTTCACACAGCTTCTGCCTTCTAACCTACCCTTCACAAACACCATACACCATACACCCTTTCTCTCTGTATGAATGTGACTGAGTGTGTGTGTGTCCACTCTGAACTTTAAGTTTTATATGCTGCATGCTGGAACCTACATATATTATATACGACAAAATGTACATGTAAAGATGTATGTACAGATAATTCAAAATTCAAGAAATATTTATACGACAGCATAAAATATACTCTATCTATCATGTATTACCTATACATTCTACATTCTACGTATCTACGTACAATGTGAATGGACAAGGCAGTAGTTGCGACTTGCGTCTCTTTCTATTTTGAGCAGTTTTTGTGCATACAGAATACAGAGACTTTCCCCCTCGTTATTTTACATAATTGGAACTTGGAACTAACTAGTGACTAGGGTAGTAGCAGCAAGCAGCAATGTGCAAGTGTGTGTGTGTAGGCTGTAGGACTTTTGACTGTTTGATGCAGGTTATCTATCTACAATCTACAGCATCCGTGTATTGAGGATTGAGAATTGAGCATTGAGCATTGAGTATGTATGCCCAATGTGCACATTTACAATATAATATAAATACTAAATACATGGTGACTACATATTAATATTGTGATTTCTGATCTTGATTGCACAGTTCTCAGTCTTTGTAGGATAAAGGAATAAAAGAGGGCTTTTGAAAGCACGAGTTGTGCACTTGTAAATTCAGGAGGCACGAGTATTTTCAATATTTTAGCATTTTTTAGCATCGCAGATCGTAGATCGTAGGTGTTGGGTATTGAGTACATGTGCAACTCATAATAAAAATAGCATGAAAAGGAATGATATTCAATTCCATCTCCCGTCAGATTCAGATTTCAGATTTCAAATTCAGCTGAAAATTATAATTAGAAAGGAACAATGCAGTTCAAAAATAGGCAGGCAAGCATACTTTTATTTTTGCATGGATAATGGATAATGGATAATGGGTAGTCGTTGAAGTTGAGAGAAAGTAAATGCAAAAGTCCATGTATACTGTATACACTATACATGGAGTACAAAACTATGGGAAAAGTTTACATGTTATAGCGAACTACTCTTCATTTTTAAATTCATGCAAACATACAAAATACAAAATACCAAGCAATCACAAAGTCAAGTCGTGATCATACCGTGACTACTGATTTTGTATTTTGATTTTGATTTTTGCATCCTCCGTTGCTCTTGACTCCCTCAAATCTCAAAACTTTGAAGCGGAAAAATTGCATATTGTTTTCTCAACTTTGTCTTTGTGTATAATTTATAATAATATCACATGCAGCAAGGAATAATATAAAATAGGTACATAATTCTTTTGATATGCTGCCTTTATATGTTCTTTATATTTTCATCGCAAGTTTCCGTCTACCTTTTCCCTCTCAGTTTCCGTATTTCCATTTTCCCAGTTAGTTGTTAGTTGAGTTTGTGTTAAACCATGTGTCAAATAGATGTGTGTTGTGTTAGCGTGTGATGTCTAATGAATTTGTTCTGTACTCTCATATACGCTATCATACAGAATACAGGTACTCGTGTAATATTATATCGTGGTTCCAAATTCCACATTCCACTTGATTTGAGAGATTTTCATTCTATCCGTAATCATTAGACTTTCTCGGAAGTAAAAGTTCAAGCACAAACTTATGACCATGATTATTACTTTCCATGTACTAAGATAGGTATTAGGTATACAGGGAGTTTTTGTACGTCATATTGTTATACTTTATATGTTATCTTATATTACTATCGGCGGTCAAAAGGCTGTGCTATACTGTAAAATGTAGAAACTAGAACATTTTATATGAAATATGAACTAATGCAGTACTTGATACGGCAAAATGTGATGAACGTATATGTACGTACATCGTACATACGCTCAATTTGTTTGTATAATCGCTTCAAGTTTGCTCAAATCTCAAAGACTGAAATAGGGCAGTTTGTTTGTCAGTTGACTCCTTTCTTCATCAAGTTGGTAACGAATCCCCCAAAACTCAGAAAAGTATCATCCGGCTTCATTAAAAACTTTATTCGATGCTAAAAGTAGCAGCAGTGTGTACGCAATCGTTGCTACGTTTTAGGTTGATATTTTATTATCAAATTACCTGTTACTATGTACTTTTATAAAGCAATTATTATTATTCAACTTTATTTACGTGTTAAGAAGACAGCTCCGTAACTAGTACAGTCAGAAAGTACATTCTGTTTTTACCTGTCTGAACACGGTGGACTAAATTGAGTATTGAGTCTAAAGTCTAAAATAGCATGAAAAATGGAGAGTGTATGACATATCTTAGCAACATCAAGAGTTGTTTATTACTCGCTCTGCAGGTTATTTCTGAACCACTTAAACTTGAATAGCTTTGTCACTGATCATTGGATTATTGACTGTGCAGTGTGCAGTGATAAAATATGTACGTACAACGTAGTGGAAAATAATAAAATCACTGCAAAAAATCTATAAATTTTGAAACAACAATATTAATATCAAAAGATGAATTTCAGAGAAAAACAGGAAAGGTTCTGAATTCTGAAACGATTTGCGTCAACACTCAACATCTTATGCATTGGAGTAAAAATATGCGCAGATGGAGTGTGTCCAGTATTTACAGTCCACAGCTTTATACAAAACTCCTAACTACTGGAATTGTCAAAGTTTGCAATATTCCTGTCATACACAATACACACGACAACAAAGATATTGCTGAATGGACGTATACAATAGTAATAGTGCACGTGCCAAAGTTCTCGTGTTGGCTACTTTCATTTCTCGGAATTTGTAAGCAAATATCATACAAAGAGCAGGATGTACAATGTCCACATATTACTCTTAAACGCATTACCTTCAACTTTCATATTCCGTATCGTCCTCGTTTTATATGATGAAAACCTTCACCACTGTAAAATTCTAATAATCTTTTATCTTTTATGCAGTAGTAAATAGTAAACACATGCGTAAAACTCTTTAAAGAAAATAAGGTAAAACCTTTTACCTTTTAATTCAATATTCAATACACATGTAGTTTAGTTCTACTGAAAATTTCCAACATCCAACATGTGCCTGTTCCAGTTACAACTTTATGATACTACAGTGTGTTTGACAGTCAAAAATGTAGTTTGACTATATTTTTGCATATGCTTTGTATTTTTGATTCTTGCATGCGCAATCTAATCAATAAATTACTTTAAAAAATTCAAGTCAATGACTCCTATCTAAATATAATGCTGTACATTGTACATTATACGTACTTTTATTATTAGTACGGACTATGGACGTATTTTAGAATATTAATGTAATAAAAGAGGACAATAAAAATTCAAACTTGCTGACGACAGCATCTCATAACACATAACCAAAGCAAAGAACAAAAACAAAAATACAAGTATTTTATTACATTTTTGCATGTACCACTCAATACTCAATTGAACTAGTAATAATAAACATGGTCCATAGTCCGTAGTCCAACTGAAGTGCTGTAGAATTTAGAATGCGCACAAGAGTTATTTTAAGCAAGTATTCACTATTCACTGGTCACCTAAATATGAACCTATGATTAAAACATGAGTGAATGTGTGCAAATGTGTACTTTGTACTTTGTACTGTGTGCGTATACGTAGATTAACCTTAACATGGGTCAATTGTTATTGTAGATGGAACATTCTCTCTTTGTAGTTATTTTCAGAATTATAAAAAAAATTAGTATAATTAGTGGAAAAACTATCCGAAAAATAAGAATGAAAATCCATGGCTCAATGCTTTTTCAAAATCGGTGTCAAAATTTGCAATGAAAAGGTACTAGAAATTTCCATTGAAATACAAATGTTGAGCAGTCTTTTGTTCTGTGTGTCGTTATCCATAATTCATAAACCACACACAGTACACAGTACACAGGTTTCTTATCGTCATCCGTTTCTCCACCATTTCCAAGATCCAAGACGTACTCAAAACTCAAAACCATTGTCTTTTTGTCTACTCCGCTGTTTTCTGAATATCTGTACGTGCTGCTCTTTTGTCGTCGGTTAATTGAGAAATGTTGTTACGCACTCTCACATTTTCCAAATTGCGTATTCCATATGCACTCTGTATTTTGAATAGATATGCAAAAACAGCAAAAGGGAGTTTAGATAGTCGATTGTGAACTCTTAACTTTTAACGCATAGTTCATAGTCTGTCAACTGCCAACAAAACTTTCGTCAATCGTCAGTACTCAATACCCAACAAAGAAGAAACTTTTGTCTCAAGTCTTAATAGTTAATATAAGCCAGTAATAAATATAAGTATAAACCCATTTGTCATTTGTCATTTGTCATTGATACACTAAAGTTTTGAACTGATGATGCTAAAACATTATATATCATGAACTTATCACTTGTAATTTGTAATACACTGTTGCCTGTGTTTTGTCTACGTATCTCTATTCAAGATGAATGTATGCAAAATGGAGAGGCAGAGGGAGGAAGCAAAATCAGTTCAAGAGTTAAAAGCTTTTAAACTTTTAGACGGTGAAATAGGGAAATTCAGTTGAATATTCAATCAAATCTCGAATCTCGAGAACATGCAAGGCTGCTCGTTTACCCAAGTTCTACATCCGCTCTATCTTTTAGTCATTGTCATACAGAAGCTGACTAAAAGCCAAATATCTTGTTGAATTTCCTTCTTGTCACTTGTCAAATACATTTGCACTTTGTACTTGTAGGACAAGAAAGGGAGAGTTGAAAGTTGAAAGCAATTTGGAGTAAAAGTAAAATCGAATTTCTTTCAATTTAGAATCTAGAATTTACGATAGAATCAAGAATTTAGAATCAAGGTGTATAGCGTATGCCTCACACTAATTGACCTATATAATTGTATCCGTGTTGTAGATCGTAGCATAAATTCTAATGAGGTGTCTTTTGCGAGTTGCGAGTCTACACTGGTGAAAAATTAGCATTTAAGTAATATATATCATACCTTTCCTTTGACTATGTGCAATGTGCATGTAGCATGTACATATGTTCATTCTTTGTACAAGCGTGTACTTTTTCAATCGATGGATCCCATGCCTTTTAAATAAAATACAATCATGAACAATGAACAACACATGTATGTATTTACTAGTTACTTGTGCATCTACAAAACTCAGTCTAGACTTTAGACGTCCGCACGTAAAGCAAGATTTAAAACCTAATAAGGGCAATTATTGTGACGTTTTTCGGTACGATGGAGAATGTAGAAATTGCTTTTCATTGAGAATTTAGTGTGTGGGTGGTATTGTTTAAATTTCCAATCCAAGTATCATGATAAATTATACATGTTGAAATCAGACACACTCCTACGATGTGTTCTACATTCTACACAAATAAAATGAATAGAGACGTAATTCGTTATTTAATTCCTAAAATCTGAGATATGAGAATTCAGAATAATTTTCGGAAATCAGACTGCATCAATAATAGGATTGAAAATTGAAATTGAAAACTCAGAAGTAGACTATAGAAAATAGAAATATATAAATCAGTATCTTGGCAACGTTGTATCAATTTCAAACAAAATTGAAACTTGATATTTATTTGAATTTTGAATGTTGAATCTGGAATCGTCGTACAATTTACAATTCACAAGTTGATTCTTTTGTGCTATGTGATACAGAAAATAGAAGTTGGAAATACTAGCAAAATGACGAATAATCTCTTAAATAATGCTCTTGCATGTGACTAGACACTAGACTTTTAAATTTGGTTACTAAAGAACAATCTTGAATCTGGAAATCTCAAAAGCTTAGGTAGAAAATAAATGCAAGCGGTGAACCTACTGATACTGAATCCTTATTACGGAGAAAGGAAGAAATAAGAGCAGTTGATACATTTTACTTTCTCCTATCTCCTGTCTCCAGTCTACTGAATCAGAAGTTCTGATGGCTTCTTTCATCTTCCAGTGTCTTTCATGAAGAAAGTGCATCAGCAGTTCAACTAGAGTTTTTTACGTTTTATTCAGTTTTATTCTGGTCAAATAAAGTCTCACGTGTCAAGTTTGACCAAGTAGCTAAAAACTCATAAAGATTTGAAACTGGTATAAATAAAAAAGAAAGGAATCGTCATTCCAGTAGACATTAGACATACAGCGGAAACATCAAAAATCTTGCAGATACACGTAAAAACCTTTCTCCGTGTTCTTTTCTCTGCTGTTTTCTAAAGCTCACATGTACATGAACATTGGTAATGGATAATGGATATTGTTGATATGTATTTGTTTGAGTTTGAATTTGTAGTTTGCAGTTTGCAACACAGGATATTTTTAACTGAAACGGAAAAAGAAAAAGGAAGTGGATAAAGAAACTTGTTTCGTTTGAATTTTTTATATTGTATTTCGTGTGTGTTTGTTTGTCCTTTTGGAATTTTTCCATTTTAAATCCTTTCTCTTTGATCCTACTTTTCCACAGTTCTGTATGAATGTTTGCTCTAGAAACAAAAATCTAGTCTAGAAATCTCTCCAGCTGCTGTTTTGTCCCTGACCTTGGAGAATTTCTCGGTTTCTACTTTGCACAGTACGTGTATCTGTAGTAGCTAGAAGTACACGAAAAGACAATAGAAAGGCCTAAAATCTGTGTGTACTTTGTACTCGTCATTCCGGATTCCGGATTTTTCTTACTCCTGAATTGCAGATATACATGACGACTTTCCCTGGAAAAGTACTATATTTAGACTTTAGAATTTAGACCAAACAAAACAGCAGTAGATATACAAAAAGAGCAGCGTGGGTTTTATTTGAGAGAAAAGTCTGTGGAATGCGAATCACTAGATCTTTACTGAATCGGGAGGGCCGGCACGTCAAAATGAAGTTAGCATTCTAGTGGTCATATTCGTGTTCTC
>JAQGBH010000352.1:0-55961 GCA_034698265.1 Sminthurinus aureus | reverse complement strand
TACTACATAAATATTCAATAGTTTAGAGTTAAGAACGTATTTACTTATATGATTTACATACGTATATATGTATACATGCATTATTAATGAATGTTTTATGATTGAATATTATTATAGATACTCCCTTTTTTCATTCTACATAGTATATTATATTATTATTTGAGCTTTGATAACAGTGTTTACCTAGTGTACTTGTGTTTTATTGTGTATTTAAGTAATGTTTAATGTTACACCAAAAAAAATTAATAACCTAGTTTTACTGACTTGAATACATTGTTTTGTGTATTTTACCTACAATCGTTGCTAAATAGATAATCTCAACATCTCTAGTATGTATGTATATTTATTTATTTTACATTTGTATCAAAATCTTTGTAAATACTGTTCAGTTTTGTTTACTCTGTAATCTGTAGCAGGTTAGTTTAGACATGTACATTGTGCATGTAATTGTGTGTGTGTACTTAAAAGTAGTTAAAATTGACATTACACGTTGCAAGACTTCAAAATCAATTGACACCTCTGTTATTATATAATAATGTGTATTTAGTAAAGACTCCTTATTACTTACATTGATGTGTATACATAGACACTGTACACTGTACATACATAGGTATACATGTAGGTTTTTAAAAGTAAACTAGTACAAATTACTCTAAAAAATAAATACATATGTATTTACTGGTATGTAGTTTAATATTTAATACATCCTTCGTGTACATTGTACATATATACATATTTTACATTCTGAATTCTGAAATTTTAATGATCTTATGTTTGTCATTTGTTTTCTTTGTTTTTTAATTATAGGATTATACAGACGTGTAAAAGCGATAGAATATATATTTTTTCAAGCAGCTACAAATCTAGTATTACTTCTACTACTATTACTATTCATTTATGAAACGCCGTACAAAACTAAAAGAAACAACGGGAGTGGGTGATTGGAGACACTATGCATTCTTTAAAAGGTAACTACATACTTAAATTATATTGTCAATTTAAAAGAGTTTTTGTCAGTTGTACTACCAACTATTTACTGTCGACTTCTTAGTGAAGTGGATAAAATACAGTTTATATAGTATGAAATGAAAAAGGAGGAGTAATAGTAATCATTGTTGATGTGTATTTATTTTGTTTGTCTTTCGAATTAAAACAGAGTTGTCTCTCCAACCTCCTCACAACCCACATCAAATCTCAGTCTTCAAACGACGACAGCTACAGCAACAACTAAAAGTGATGCCATATCAAAGACTTCATCTAGGCCATCAAGTACTTCTACTACTAATAGTGCAACTAACAGGGTGATTGATTTTGCTTTACTGGAGAATAAAAGATCTAAAGAAGAAATACGTGAATTATGGAGAATGGCTATACACCAACAAATAACATTAAATAGAATGGATAAGCAAAATTATATGTTAAAAGGTACATTTTTAAAATGTTACAACTATAGTAAACGTCTATTATATTTAATCTTAATCATCTCTATCTATCTTGTGAGGATAAATTACATATGTATATATATAGTTGCATAATGTTTAACATATTTTATTTATCATTGTTCTAGCCAAACAGGAAGAGGCTCTTGGCAAAAGAGTCAAATTATCTTATTCCAACCTCGGTGCTTGTGATGAAGAATCAAATGAAACGTGGGATATTATATTGACCAAATATACTAATACTAAATGTGATTTACAACTTCTCAATTCCGCGATATTGCGTGGAATTCCAAAGCATAAAAGGGGAAGGTAATTCTATGCATAATATATTTTTAAATCCCCAAATTATATTGGCTGTCAAACCTTGAAGGTTAAGTTATGTGTTATGTGCATACTTCTTCTTTTTTTTTTTGTAGATAAATGTATCATTACTAAAGTTTGATGTATTTTGGTGTTTTTTTAGTGTATGGAATTTTTTTACCAAACAAAGAAAGATGCATTATCCAACAGAATCTGAAAATGAATCGCCAAAACAGGATATTTCCTATGAATATGAACAACTCAGAAAGCAGATAACCTCACATCAACATGCCATTTTAATTGATTTGGGTATGTGATTTAAAAATTTCAGTCGATGAGTGTTTATTTTTAAATACGAAATATATATTACAAAGACGTTTTACAGATAGGTGAAAATGGAAATGCTTACAGTTTTTGTAAGTGTATTATAACAGTTTCGTGGTTTTTGCATCAAAAACAACGTGGCATGATTTTCAAGTTTTTGTGTATGAGAACGGGTTATTTATATTTTAATGTGTGTTGCATTTGGTACAAAAGTGTGATTTATATGCTGGCTGCTTAAAGTTTGTAGATTCTAATTTGAAATTGTTTGATGTACAATGGTTATGCATATATATTAAATGTGCCATACACATTTATGATCGCATGATGTTGACACAGACTCTTGTTAAAGTTTGTTTGATAGTTATAAGTTATAAGTTATAAGCATCTTGTGTGTGATATTCATAAAAAGACGTAATTTTTGTTTTGTAATGTTTCTTTTTAAGTCAAACTATACTAAAATATATGTATGTATTCCGTATAGGTCGAACTTTTCCGAATCACCCGTATTTTAATCAGAATTTGGGCTCGGGTCAACTTGCACTTTTTAATGTAATTTTTGAAATTTTGTGTTACTATCATTTTGAATTACTATATACTGTTATTATGACATTGATAATTTAAGTTTTGTTTTTGTAAAACTTGGTGTTTATTCATTTTATTTATTTCGTATGTACTTAGCTCCTCAAGGCATATTCTATAATTGATTCAGATGTGGTAATAATTCACATTTCAGTATACAATAATAATAAACTTGTTTTGTCTATTATATTTATATGCAAAAAAGATATTTCTTGATAATATATTTCTTATTGGGTTGCTCGATAGGGCTACTGTCAAGGTTTAACGTTTTTGGCTGGCATGTTACTAATGCACGTGAGTGTTTTTGAAAATGAGTTTACCGATTTTTAACGGCTATGATATTCCAATTATAATAATTATTATTAGTGTTAGTCATAAATTAAAATAGTTCTGTGACTATGGATTTTCTATCTTTGTCTACAAAACAGATTATAATATTATAGCTTTTTGTTTGCTTTATTTCTTTTTTTTTTTTTTTGAATTTCTGCATTAATTGTAGTTGGAAGAAGAAGAAGCATTCGAAACCTTGAAATATGTAATGTTTGATTTGAAGGCAAGAATTCATTATAAGAGCGACATGTCCGGTCTACAGGTATAGTATATATTATGTGAAATTATGTTCAAGCATGATAATTTGTACTAACCTATTTTACATTTTTAATTCCTACACAGTACATAATATTCAAAAATAAAACACTGATTACGATTTACAGGTAAAATTATATCAACTGACTAGATTGATACACGATCGTGATCCAGAACTACAGTCCTTTCTCTACGAGCAAGACGTTTTACCTTCGTTGTATGCTGCTCCGTGGTTTTTGACTTTGTTCGCTTCTCAATTTCCACTTGGTTTTGCGGTTCGAGTTTTAGATGTGGTTCTATTACATGGAATAGATATGTTACTACTTTTTGCCTGTGCAGTTGTTTTAGAACACCGAAATGACATTCTTGAATGTTATGGAGTAGAACAAGTGATGGAATGTTTTAGAAATGTAGTCACAAAATTTAGTTCTGATAGCGATGTTGATAAATATCTTCGAAAAGTAAGTTCAAAAATAAAGTTCTATAATATAAATATATAATATACTCAATATAAAAGGTAAATGAACTATATGTAGTACGGATTTTATTTTACATGTGTTTATGTTATTTTTTTGTACATTTTTGAAAATGTAGGTTTTAGATCCGGAATCTGAACAGGATAAAGTAGCATTACTTACTTATGCTGTAGAATATTCCAAGATGCACAATGAATCTTTTTCAGATGACACAGGTGGAGATGGAGATAATAAATTTGATAGTAATAATAAAACAGCTGAAACCAAATCTTCATCCACAGATGACGAGTGCTACAAGTAAGTTTTATAAAGATGTCATTCATATAATAAAAGTATTTTGCCATAATAATATATGTTTGAACAAAGTGCAATCTAATTTGAAGCTATTTTTAAATGATTGAATAATCTATACTATAGATTACAGCTGGATATACGAATGCTTTTGAAATATGTAGAGAATATGCAGGATAACGTGAAGAAAAAATTTGGCGAGGACATTGATCACCCACCTGAAATACAAGCTTTAGTAAGTGTTTAATATTTTATCAAGATATTACATCTCGTACCTATAATTTTATAAAAATCATACATGTAAAGTACATATTTCATACATATTTAAAAAAAATAAAGCTTAGTCTTTATGCTTCATTTTTTGTTCTTTTTCGTTTTTTTATATAGAAACGTTTGTATTTTCCTGATAATAATAAAACGACGGGAAATCTGTTCAAAAAGAAGTTCGGCAGCAGTAATAATAGTAACAATACGAAAAGACTTGTAACTGTAGCAGCTCCTAAAAGCAGTATTTATCAAAAAGAAAATGACCAAAGTAGTATTGATAATATGCCTCATTTGAAACCAGGCAATAATAGTTCGTCCGATGACGATTGAAGAAAACGATCTTGCTCATAACTTTTTTGTTGATTTTATGGACATTTATAATAGTGATAAAAAAAATACGAATCCATCCGTTCATGATGAGTTCAACCTTATAATGATACATGTAAATGCACACATTCCACTTTTTCAATGAAAGTATGATAAATTATATATACATGTAACATATAAATATATAATACATGTATTACTATTTTACACAATGCATGTATATGGATAAACTTTCTCATGTACAATCAAATATCAAATTATATATTTTAAAACTTATACTAACTTAAATTTATACTGTCTTCCATATAGGTTGATAGATATTAGATATATATCAGCATTACGTCCTTTGTAATAATTAGTAACTATTATTAGTCTAGATGATCAAAGCAGCAAATATGGAACAATAAAGTCTGTCTCATAAAATCAGAAGCAATTGAGTAAAATATTATATTCTATAACAGAATTGAATTTTGAATGTAATACTTTAATATTTAATGCATCGTAAAATATGCAAAATATGTGTTGGAAAAATATTTACTTTTTTGATGGTAAATAAACATATGCAACGGTATAGACGCTATCAAATCCGAAATGTCATGTATTATTATTTATTGATATTCATCTATCCAAGTGATGTAAATTTTTAATTCATTCAGTGACTTTTGGTAGTTGTACGCTAATACAATCATGACAGAAGAATCTGATAAGTATTTATAAAGATTTATAAAGATCATTCAGATAAAAATTAATACAAATCAATCACTGAAATATGAAATAGTTGTAGGTTTTTGTATGATAAAATTTATAGTGATATAAAATAGTCTTTCATCAGTTTTATATAGTAATATCATACAAAAAAAAATCGTTTTTAAGGATTCTGCATACATTACATTTACTGTAATTTACAGACACATTTTTTAAAGATCAAAACACTTTTGTTGAAAATGTACTTTTTAGAGTTTACTTAATGTAGGTGTATAAGAAAACACAACGTAAGTAAGTACAACCGATTGAGTATAGTAGTAGTAGTAGTATTAATCATACTCATAAAATGATAAAATTAAATAACAAAACAATTTACTATTTTTGCAATAGTAACAATATAACATAGTAATTACTGAGAAAAATACAGATATTTAGATAACACAAACGAGATACAGAGAATTTATATTAGGTATATATATATTATGGATTTACATAAATTATATATTATGTATTTAAATACGAAAACGCATTAACGAAAGCTAAAAACAGTAACTATTTTACTACTATTACGTTACTGAAAACTAAAAACATTTTACGGTGTTACAAAGGAATACTTTTAGAAACTCACTCTTCGGTTAAATATATATAATCCTAAAATACCATTTTATTAATCATATTTAATAGTAAGTCTAATAATAATAATAATAATAATAACAACAATATCATCATCATTTAAAGAAAACGCTTCTTTGTGCAGTTAATTAACATAAGATTGTTTTTTTTATTGGATAAAACAGTTTCAAAGTTTTGTAATTGGTCGTACAGTTAGCTCATCATTCATTAGAACTACGCTACATGTTCATATAATATAAATATATTATTACAAACATGAATATTAAATATGTCTAAGTACATCACAATGTGCAAATATTTGTACTTTGCAACATTTTTCACTGGTAGTTAGAAAAATTATGAAAAGCTGTATTTTATTAAAAATTTATAATGTGTTTTTTCAGTACATTTTGATTATAATACAATGTCTTTCCATATGTATTATCACTGAATCAAATAAATTTTGAATTTATTTTTGAAATGCTACCATAAATATTTGTGGCTCTTAAATTCATTCTTGTACTGTTTTACATCAGTTTGTGTAAAAACTACTACGAGTCATTATATATATAGACTTTGAAAATTAAAACTGATTTTGCCACTGTCTTTTACATAAAGTGCATATATACACTAATATCAAAGCATTCTATCACTCTGATAGGCTGCAGTCTAACTTAGTTTTACATTTTCAAACCAAAGTTCATGCAAAATTTTGTATTCAAACTGTGTATTCAAATGCCAAAAGTAGAACAATTTCAATAATTACATTTGTTTAAAACAATTTCTGTAAGGATAATTAACGAAACATATTAATATTACCAGTTAATGAAATAAAAGTTAGATAATATTATCATCATAATATTTTTGAATTCAATGTCGTACACAACATAACGTAGCATATAATATTTTTTTTTGGTAGTATAATGTTATTGTAGTTTATAGTATTCACTGGCTCTATATATTTGTTAACTGAGGTAGACTGGAAATAAAAGGAAACTACCTACAGAATATTATATTTAGTTGGAATTTAACTTCGATGTTATTTCTCTATTTCTTCTCAGTATTTAAAGAGTTTTCCACAATATTATAGTTTACGACAGTTTTAACGAAGTTTTTTGTAAATAACGATTAGAAAACACATGACATTTCATTTTGCCCCTTAAGTAGTTCATTTTTATAACTGAATTTTTTGTGATGAAAGAGCTTTTTTAGTTTTTTTTTCTTTTCTTCTTGTATAACCTTTTAACGCGTAGATAAAAATCACATAATATATTCATTTATTATCATATACTCTAACGAAATATTATTTCAATAAAAATTATTTAACACAAGATAAATAAGTTTTTACACGTTATGATTCACACTCACATTCACTCTCAACACTCCGTATTTCCGCATACACACACATTTACACGCACAAAATCTTGTCTTTCCAAAATCGCTTTCACTCAAAAAACACAGACACACCGAGTTAACTTGAGAATCAAAGTGAACAATCCCAATATACACTTTTAAAAACGTATATATGTATATATCATTTAATACATTATTTTATGCTTGTCCATCTTTTTTGAGTTCATCTTTATTTAATGGTTTCCCTCGATGATGACTTGGATCTGATGTACTCGTCGAAGGTTGAATGGTATTCCTTGGGACTAAAACAATATTTCCGTCTGATGCTTGTTGTAAACTGTAAGCATTTTGACTGATTGGATTACCGTTTGCATCTCTTAAAGCCTATTTTCAAAATATAAAGAAATGATTGTTATTAAATACTTGTGTATTATGCTCTCATCATTAATTTATATAATATATAAGATGTTGTACAACATGTGTACTATGTACAGATGTATAAAAACTTTATTTACAAATATACACAAGAATTTTATTACGTTGTAAATTCTAAAATCAAAAAATTATTAGTTAAAATCATAAATTACATACTTGGAATACTATCCGGTATAATTGTGCATATTTGTCTTTTAGATGGTTCCTCTTTGACATTAAATGTTCTTGATCTCTCAACAATTGATGTTTTCGATCACGAATTTTTTGTACTTCATCGGCTAATTGGAGAATTTGGTCTAATTTCCTTTTGCGACAATTTTGAGCCGCAACCTTTTGTAGAAAAAAGAAGAAGAAGACACAGAAAAAGAATTTACATAAGATTTAAAAACATACTTTTTGTTGTTGTGGTCATAATAATATATTGTCAGTATAAATTTATATTTTGTAAGAATAAATTCAAGATGAAATACAATAATAAAATAATATACTATTTACCTTATTTTTTCCTCTCCTTCGAATATCTCGAATGAGAGAAAGTTGGGATTCAGAGAGATCATATTTGGAAAGACGTTCATTAAATTCGTCCATGGGCAGATTAATGATGTCATCAGTAGTCATTGGAAGCTGCATTGATCTAGCTCTTTTTTCATCCCTTGACAAGTACTCCTCTGTATAAAAAGCTAGAATCACTTTTAAGTTCAAACAACTGCTACATTCAAAGTACACTATGCTAATTATAATAATATAATATAATATACTACTAATTTTTAATTCCCCAAACACTACAGTATATAGTCGCTAGCTATATCCTATTTATACATACTATTAAGCATGAAAGCTACAAAATCCATAATATTATAAGATGAAATAAATGAATACATTTTCTTACTTTTTGGCTTTTCCTTTGCTGGTGGACGAGGTGGTCTCAGACTTAGATTGGGAGTGGGTAGATGCGATTGAGGCAAAGAATAACTATGATTACTATGTATTTCTGTTGGACCATCTACAAGTAAATAATAATATAATCAAAAAATTAAAATGAGTATTTCTCTTCATTTTTTAAACCGAAATACTTTACATAAAATACTTTGAATATATTATAAATGCTCAGACGTTTATTCTGTATTTAATGTGTAACCTGTAGAAATTTTTACAACATTTACCTTGTCCATGCCTATTAAAATCAATACTACAGCTGTATTTCATTTCTAAAGGATCCATTGACGCATTTTGATGAACGGGTCCTGAAGTATATGGAATACATAATCCTGAAGATGAATGTGGGTAGGGATGAATATTTGTTTCATTTGGCTGAGCTCGCTGATTTTTACCAAACATTTGGTGTTTCTTTTGTGGTGCTACTCTATGAAGATTATTATCTTTACCATAGTACTCATATCGAAGTTTACTATTTATAAAAAAAACAAAGAACAAAGAGAAAGGGGATTTTAGTTTAAATTAAAGGTGCTACCTTTGTTTTCCTTTCTCTATCATTTCATAATTCACTGTTGTTACCTATTGTAATCGGAAGAATAATTAGAATCATGGGATCCATGAGGGTGTGGATCTGGAGCATCAGTCCATTCAGTATCTGACATGTGAGGATCAGTCATTGGAGGAACTCTTTCTGAACCCATACTGCTCACAGCACTATCGCTGGATGCTTCCATACGATCTTCAGGATTTGGAATTGTTGTATTATTATTCAAAACAACACCTCCAGTTCCAACTGAACAAGCACTAGGATGTGAAGGAGCAAGTCCGACGCTTGAGTGTACAGGTCCAGATGTATTGTCCATCATTCTCATTGTATATAAACCTGTACAAAATAGATACATACATCGTCAATATTGAGAAGAATCAATAATAAAATGCAAGTAAATCATCTTATCATGTAAATATAAATCAGAAATCAAAATAAAAATGAAAAATTTCTTCAGTGTATAAAAGACGACAAGAAATAAGAACAAGTGTATGTAGAACTTGACTACGTAGATGCCGCTTTCATCACTTTCACATAGTACCGATCATATTGTTGAAAAAAACGTTGTACAACCAATTGTTATACCTTGTACAAAAACTAATTTCTAAAACCTATAATAAAAATTAAAGATAAATACCTTTTGCTAACTGCCAACTTTACTTTTTTGAATGAATAAGGAACCACAAAACCACAAGACCCACAAGTATTTATTTGCTTTAGACTACTTTTTATAAGATGTAAAATATTGCATTCTAAATTCTAAATCACTGAATTTCGTCTACTAAAATAATATCGACACTAAAATACGTTTTTACAATCTTTTTTTTGTTTAAAAATGTGTAAATAGGGCTTTACAATTATTTTAGTAACATACATAATATGCATAATGAAAACAGATTATATTATGTTAGACTATTTGCTTCCTGTATGTTTATCCTGTTTTCAACGTTTTATTTGCAAAGGAATTTGTAATTCATAATAATAATAATATTATTATAATCTTGAATTTTATGCATAACATTGAATCTCTTATCCCTAAATATTTGCTAGGAATTTACCATATCTTCTTTTATATTATAGCCTATTCTAAATAATTCACCTCGTCATTTTTACATGACATTGAGTATCAAAAAACCTTATAGTGTGCACAATAGCACATATACGCTACACATGAATACGTTATAGACGGACTTAAAAGTATAGTGCATACGAAATAATAATAATATGTAAAGACACTCACCCTCATTCACGGCCATATCCAACAAATCGTCTTCATTAAGAATAGAAGAAAGTAATCCTTCTGTTGACTGATTGTTCATCTCACCATTAGTCGTCATATTCTGTTGAAACATCAATACAAACAAACATAATAATATGTATTACAACCGGTTCAAAACATTGAAACATGGTTCTGTTTGGAAGTAAACAGATATATTAAAACAGTGAAGCAGAATACATAATAATATTTACACGTGTTAAATATTAATTTCAATAAATAAACTTGGAAATTAAAGTAGCGCGCATGCATATATAATTGTGGATTACGCAATGATAATAATGTGTTGCAATGAAATGGCTCATTTTAACACATTTTTTTTCTTTACACATAAGCAATATATTCATAATTTAATCATACATGTAACAAATACTACATGTGAATTAAACATAAAACAAACATTTACCGGATAATAGATCATATCATGGTGATGTTCAGGCATCTTGTAGTTGGAGCTAGGGTCAACGCTTGGGTCGCTGCTATTCGTCAAATGCATAGAGGAAGCTAAGGCAGATCCCAGATTAGGAGGAGGACCTATAAACCCAAAGCGCAATAGTAAAAGGCGATTTTATACAACAGTATTGCACAATGAAGTACTACTCTAAAATCTATATAACCTTCCCAATTCATGTTCTTGTTACATCATACCTACGCTATTACAATAGATTCAGGTAAATACATGCATACATATTTTTACTCTCTCATAGTTCAGTTTTAGTTATTTAGTCGTTTATAGTACTTACATGTACCACATGAAAGAATTTTATCAAAAAATTAGTCATTTTAATACCTATTTGTTTATTTTATGACTGCTTATTGTTACTCATTAAAACAGCTTCTGTAATATGAATCTATGATTTTCACCACAGTATATTACTTTTGTTACTGTACTTCCTACTCTCTTACTCCAGAAGAAATAAGTACTATGTATTCATATTATTACGATAGTACTCAAAACCTGCGATATTTTGTGATGTACACATAGGCATAATGTATTATTGACTACATAGATTGACGTTATACAGGTATTTTTAGATACGCCTTAGTGTATATTATGCACAATTTTATACATTGTATAATAATATTATTATAGGTAGATACTTGATTATGATTGTGCAGTTCATAGTTCAATGAATTTTTTCCTTGTTCCGACTACATGAACAAATCAAATGGAAGACTACTTATGTGTGTGTGTACCTTGCTAACACGTAATAAAACGAACCCTCAAACAGAAGCCTATACGTATGTACAATGTACATGTTTGTCGTCTAAAAAAATATATATAACGTACCAGGACAAATGGTCGGAATATGGATGAAATGTACATTATATTTTATGTTATACATGTTTACTTGAATACTATGAAATCAAAAGAATCAGACTATATGGATTGGTGAATAAAATACGATGGAAAAAAAAGCCTGACCGGAGATAGAGCGTATAAAATCAAATCCTTTTGTTCCGAACTATGCTACACTTTAACTTCATTGCAGACATAATCGATTAGGAAACCACCAAAAGATTCGATAGTCTCTCACACACATTTCAGTCCAATATAAGGTTAAATTCAATAGATGCTTTTTAAAAATATCTATTTTACGTGTATATTTTTTTACGACTCATCCATGCGTGTAGAACCTCATTCAATTACTCAATCAAGTGTACGCAAAGAACATTAATGCATGTACACTTGAGGCGGGTATAGATAGGACAATTTTTACACTATAAAAAGCATCCATGGTCAAAAAACTTTCATGCACATAGACAACTCAAAAATCTCGTATTTTAAGCTTTTTCCCCTCTACCACATACAATTTTCAAATCAACGCTCAATCTACATGTATGAAAACTACCAGAATTAGAACACGTAATTCAATTTTACTAGTGTAATAATATTGTAGTATGGATAATGGATACACAATATGTACACAGAAGAATTATATATATAACCTCCAGTGTCAATCTATGTGAACTGACAGAAATTAAAAAACCAAAAGTCTATCTTCTCAATCGTTTACCTATATATTCTGTTTTCGTCCCTACTTTTTAGTTTAAAAAGTACATATTTGTAGACAATAGAATAGTCTTTACACAAACATCTATAAGTACAGTAACTACAAAATATTATATCATGAACTAACAGAGAGAACAAAAAAAATACAGACAGCATATATCCGTTTTAACTTACCCATGGCTCCATTTGAGTATGCAGAAGTTACATTAGTTAGCTCTGGAGGTGGGACGGGTAATGAAGCATTATGCAGGAGGACACTTCGACCCATGTCGTGATATGTACCCGGTGGTGGTGGTCCGGCTGATGAAAATGGAGGATGATGCATAGGATGATGTAAAGACGAAGTTGGGTGGTGCAAGTGATGATGATGATGGTGGTGGTGGGGAGGGAAATGATGATGATGGGGTAGTGGTGGCGGCAAAGCATTCGGGTCATGCTGAGGATTGCCTTGAAGACTCAACAGGCTAGCTAACTCTTGCCATCTTTGGTCCATATTACCTCCACGCAATAGACCTTGCATTCGACCATGCACCTAAGATGAGAAACAAACAGAAATGTAAGTATTTTAAAACATTGTTATAAATTAGGAACGAATACAAAAGATTGAATTTTATCGTAATTTTCTTGTGTTACATGGAAATACTTTTTATTTTCTGTACAAGCGATATTGTTTTGCTTCAAACGTCTCATAATGTTCGTAATGTTGAAACTTTTTAGTTGTCATTCTAATAGCATAATACTTTATTCCACATTTTTTTAAATATTTAAGCCCGTGTTTATGAATTGTTTATGTATCAGTTGTTTCGTATATATATGTGAATGTGAATGGCTATCTAAATAATTTGTTTTATAATTCTCTATTTTGTCGGCACATAGTGCACGCAGACGTACGTCTGTATGCTTAAAGATTAAGAATTCCACAATATAATATAATCAATGAGGTTCATAACCGACAGAATAAAAGATACCTTCTTGGCCAGGGTTAATTAGTGATCGGAGACAAGAGCACTCTCTCACTTTAATGTATCCGTCTATTGTGCTTACTAAAAGTCGACATACAGTTATTATCATTAAAACGAAAGAGTACTTGTGTATAGTATACATTACAGACAGGGGTAAGTTCATGTACACATCTTCTACAATCATGTAATGATACGATAGAAGAGTCTGATACACTCAGACATAATACAAGGTACAGTTTCTACAATATTACAATCCTCACTGTCACTCCACATAAATGTCTAGTGATAATAATGGTAAAGGTTTTATATGAAGGAAAAAAATCAACTTCAACAAGGTTAATATTTTTAAGGCGTCCATGAGACAGTCTGTCTTGACTCTTGACGGTATTCACTAGACATTACAACTTTTTATACGCTCAATGCTCAGTGATCAAATGTTTATAAAAAGTAGAAAAAGATAGCCACGAAATAATATCAAAGCTTACAACTTTCATCCAAACTCATGTAATTAATTAACATCAATGCATTCTCTGTACTCTATAATAATGGACGTAAAACTCCAAAACATAGTCATAATTCATAATAACTTGGATAATACTATTAATAAAAGATACGCTAGATAAAAAGTATTTTCGGAAACAAAAATCCACACAGACACGTGGTAAATATACATCATAAAGTCTGCGGAAACCTACTGACATAAATTATATTACGATTGACAATCAAATACTTGAAGAAAGGACTTTGTCAGAGTGACCAGGCAAAAATTTTCCTGCCGTAAAGACTTCTAAACAGAAAGAAAGAATGAAAACAAGTTGTGTACATGGGCTAACTGAAACTCTTTCTGTACCCTGTAAAAAATATTATTCATATGTATGATGTAAAAAAAATGCTACAAAGGAGGGTTAGAAAATCAATAATTTTCCCTTATTTTCATCGATATATTTTTTAAATAAAACTGCCCTTGTACAACAGAAAACTCCAGATGGAATATATGTACAATCCACATAGGACAAAAATAATTCCTGACTCACCTTTTCACAGACATTGTAACAGTATAACACAAAATATACATCACAGAATTATTTTACAGACTTTATAAAACAACAGTATATTAATACTTAGTATTAGCAGCCCTATCTGTACTACATTAAAAAAATTACTGGTTTTAACTGAATATAAAATTATTAGTAACTTGCACTGTTGTAATAAAATTAGTAAATAACTTTTACTTTTAAGGAACAAGCATAAATGCATTGTTGTCAAACTGTATACTTTGGAAAGAAAACGCAGCTACAGAAACATATATACACAGAAAATATAACAGGTGGCTTGATGAGTTCTGTAAATAAAGCTCTTGGTCTTGCTTTGACCATTTTTTGTTGCTGCTTAATTGTATAACATTATGCATGGACAAACATGTAATTCTCTAAGAACGAAACTTCTCTTTCGTAATATAACCGACAATACCTCTATACTATATACACAACTATGTATACTGCAGTACGATTGAAATGGAACTTTAATATAAAAATTTATGTATCCGTAAATAAAACGTGTTCCAAACAAACTGCATAGTATTTAATATTTCAAACCGATTTTAGATCTTATTTTTCATAGGAAAAAACAAATTAATAAAAACAGATTATCAGTTTAAGTGCAAAGATTTAAGATTTTCAACCTTAAAGTCCCATTAAAATTGTATTTAACTTTTACATCATCCAATATCTAATATACTTAGGATATTTCAAAAAATGGACTTAAATTGAAAAATGATTAAAAATGCTAACTCCATCATGTCCAGAATTAGCACAGCACGTAAAAAGTTTTAAATCTATCTTGTTTACATAAGAATCCTCTATAAGAAGGATAATTTTAACAACAAAAAGAATCTCGTTACATTCAGATATATATTTGAGCGTGGGTCGGGCTAAGCTTGAAATCGTGCTGTCTTTTATGTGTACAGTGTACAAATTACATACATAACACAAGTATCATCTAACACATTTCCTTGAGTCAGTCGTCTTCAAAGCACTTTTCTCATGGGATTCAGAGACAAAAAAATTGTTAAATAAAAGACCTTGCCTTAAGATGTCTAGTTTTTACACTGTACTCTCCACAACCAAACCAAAAGATGCATAAACACGTAGATATCTACTTCTAAAAATATAAGTTCTCTTCAGTATTTGAGTTGACAGTTAAAATACAAATACTTTTTTAGGTATACGTATTTTGTGTGATGTACTTACAAATATAATACATGTTTTATTTACATGTACAAGTATACATACGTAAATACATGATATATTATTATATCATTTAATAATCCTCGTTGAAAAATTCAAGGTTTCATTACATTCAATGTATATGCAAACTCTTAAGCTACTAATATTTGCGGATGCTTTGATTTTAATTAAAACTTCCAGGGTCGCATTATCTCAAAGCCTTCAGTAAATAAATTATCTACCATACATAACATGATAATCCTAACAAAAATAACAACAACCGAATGTAATTACTTTACTTGCACAGGGTGAACAAAGATTACCAGCAACAAGGAGATATTCATTTTCTTATCCTATCCTTCTTAGATTTAAACAAACCTAACATGGCCGAATTCAATCCGTACCATACATGTGCGTATTGTTAACAGTTTTTTAACAATCAGCCGAAATTAAAAAATACAAGGAAAAAGTCATCATAAAGCAGAGAATGGACTCTCTAACACTGTATAGAACAAAAGAAACATGTACTATTGGGAATTTTCAATCTATTCATCAAGAAAGTTGACAAAAAAAAACAACAAAACAACTGATGCATAATAGTTAACGATTACATATTATAACATCTTTAATAATATAGGTTCATGAAATTCCCTAACTTAGCTAAAACTTTTGATACAGAAAGAAAAAGTATCATAGAAATTATAGATACCAAATAAATAAAATACATTTTTCCATTACATCATTCCTAATAGCTGTAGCAGTGTAAAATTTACACTGATACATTTTCAAAACTACTACAAACGACAGTTTAAAAATACATGTACCTGTAGTTATAGACTACAAACTACAGACCCTTTGTCATTCTGTGGAATAAATAAAACGATTAATAAATATTTAATTGAAAGGTAGCAACTTTCTTTCTACTATATACGACTAGAGACTAGAGGGAAGTTAGACGACAAACTACATTCTGCCATATACTATAAAAATGTCCCTACTAACGAAAAACGATGAAAACGAATGCTGACTACGTACTTCTAATACGTAACATATTTTAAAGGGTGAGGGTGAATTTCAAACCAGTAGCTATTGATGGTTCATATTCATGTACAATGTACAGGTATATATGTATATGAAAAGAACACCGTAATTGTGTGCGTATTGAAAATACATTGCATGTGTTGTGTATAATAAACATGTATATATACATATGAATAATACTTACAGAAAGCATGAAATTCCAAGTACCATTCTACATTCTGTCACTCATCCAAAAGTTTATATACCCCACATCACATTATATCACTAATGTCGTTAGGTAAACGAAAAGACTAAATGTATACAAACGCTCTGTAGATGCTAATCAATCAAATATTGACGCGTCGATACAAAACAAATCAAATAGTACAACCCCATTGGACGAATATTTACGTTATGCCGTCTTTTTGCTTGAAAGGATATGTTAAAGCGTATAGCCGTCAAATTCAACTGTACACAACTGAACCTTGTCTGTCTTTTATGGTGATAGTATAGACCAAGTGATAATAATAATAATAATAACAAACTTTTGTGTAATATATTTTTAAAGAAAGGTTTATATATGGATAATGGATACTAAATACTAATAAAATGTACATGTAGTACCTGTCATGTCAAATACAAAGAGATGGAGCAAGAAATGATCAATGACTTAAAACTTTAAATACACACTTGTGTACTAAACTTAATACAGATCAATAAAAGTTATAAAACCAATTACTTTCATGCAAATACTTTATAAAATAAGTTAAGGCTATATCCATTTAAAATTGACTTTCATTAATCGATAGGAATTGATACATTATGAATTGTACAGTCAAATATTTTACGCAAGAAAAAAAGTAAACCGATTGAGTTTAGCATTAAAGTCATAATATTTACCTGAAAGCCCCTGGGCTGAGATGGATGCGATGTAGGTCGGGCATTTGAGTAAATTGACGCCGTTTGAATCATATTCTCTGATTCGTTTAGTGATACACTGTCTTCTTCATTACCAGATTCATCAACAATACCATCACTAATATTACTATTTTCGTTGTGTCTTTGAACCTGAATTGAAAAGAAAAAGAAAGAAAACAAATACATGTTAAAACATACAAACTACTCAACAGATCACTAGTTTTTCAGTGTACATGAATTATACTATGAATTCACGAGAGCAGATTTTGAGCAGATTTTGGAAAATTTCTGCATCCTGTTAACACAAAGTGTACAGTGTACATTATCTTTTTACATCTCTGTAAATGCTTTATTTCACTCTTGTAACCTTTACAAAAGAATTATTGGAATTTCCAATAAAAATCCAATTTTCCGTATAATCGGAATCCGTGCATGAGTTTGTACAAACAATTACACACCAAAATCACGTTTATTTATGGTTCAATGGGAACCTTCCGGTTTTCTAGTCGAAAAAATTCACAAATTCCTCTAAAATCTTTTGTACTACTCTCTTCAACATTTATCTTTGTCGCTTCGGACGTGAAGTATGTACAGATAGCTTTTTTACAACAGCCTGAACTAAAGCAAAAAAAACCTTTCAACATATTTGCTAAATACAAAGTAGTAGTAAATAAATACTTTTTCCTAAACATAACTTTCTCTATAATATACAAAATACAAATACATCCTTTTCACTCTACTCAAAAATTGACTTCTTACCTCGTTTAGAGGAGAACAAGGTTCACTTGGATTTTCTTCTGTATCAGTACATCTCTGTTGTTCTTCTGCTGGAGAAAGGAGGGATTCAAAAACACCACTATCCGTTTCCCATAATTCATCTGCAATTAAATAAAAACACAAAATATGATAAATTTTGCTACCACGTATAATGTAAACAGTTTAAAAATTAATTCCTATATAAATTCCAGAAATTGACCAAAAGCAAGGCAATACGACACCAATTATTTTGATTATTCCTTTAATCTTTTTATGTTTAAAGATTAAAGATGTTGTAAAACATAAAAGTATTGATGAATTTTTCTTCAAAGATACAAATATTTAGATAGAAATACGGTCTTATTGCCTTACAACCTTAAAAGTATACGAATTCTTTACAAGTTGTAGTAATAAATCTACATATAACTGAACTTGACAAAGTATTCAGTCAAGAACTACAAAGTGCAGTTACGATTTGATCGTAATGGTGGTTAACATTATGCATGTACCTATATACATACAATACACATGTAGGTGTGTGCATTTATGCTTCAAAGAGAATAAAGAGGTACATACGGTGTATAAGGAGAAAAGTCTCTCACACTTAAAAAATACTATTACGTCTTTATATCATGTATATATTTATGTAAGCATGATATGAATGGTTTAGTTCGTTATGGGCGGTAAATATTTCTTTTTTTGGGCACTCACAATTACGTTACGCTTTTCTAAAAATTTACTTTAAAGATGGGATGAGTTAAATTCCTTAAAATAAAAAGTACTTCAAAATACTTTTCACATCCATATACGTTTCTAATTTATACATACCCTTTCTATTCAAACTGAATCTTACAAACATAAAAACAAAAGAGAAAAGTCAAAATGATGCTTTGTTGAAAATATTCATTATCATTTGTCATGTATATCATAGTCGGATACATTTAATGGTAATTTTTAATGGAAATAATTTCTAGTATCTGTCTGTGCTGTACATCTCCGTATGCATGTATAAACCCTTTACATTACAAAGATTTAAGCCAAGCAAAAACAGAAGAAAAACGAGACATCCAGTGACTATTGACTATGCAGCATATAGCACATGCCACATGCTCAATGTTTAATAATATGACATGAGCTGACATTTTATCTTCCTCATCACTTCAGTTGTCATGTCATTGTGACGGTGTACAATATTCTCAAGGAAACCACAACCCTTTATTGTAAAGTATTGTTCGTAGTTCATAGGTATATATATATATATTTGTGTGTACCTAGAAGAAAACTGTATGTAGAATGTACAGATGTACACTCATTACTCATTCTACAGTCTAAACTTAACACACACACACATGTACATGAATAAATAGATATAAAGTCAAACTTATTACAGTTCAAACTTCTGGGTTAGGTCTATTTTTTTCGTTCTAAACGATGAAACTTTTCGAGCATCATCTCCTTCTCTTTCTGTTTCTGTTTGCGTCCGATTAGGATCAGAGAATGCGAGTAGTGTACCATCCCATGTCATAGGCTAAACATGTACACAATGGAAATTCTTTTTCAACTGTCGCAAGACTCTACCCAGTGTCTTGTCATATCTCAATCACAAAACCAAATCAAGTTCTCTTAAAATTACTACAATTATACACATGTCAAAATACTCTAGGAAACAGTATACAAGCCAGTCTCGTGAAATAATTTTACATATTTAATGTCTCCTATTTTACAACCATGTCATTTCAATTCAATTCAACCATCAATTTATAATTCTAGACGAACTTGAATAAATTACAAAGTCAACTTTTATTAATACAAACAATCATGAACTGCTAAGCTTCGAAGTAGTCGAACTATTAAAAACTTCATTACTTATTCTTAACTTTCAACTACCGACATATTTAGTCAATTAGACTATTGTGTGTTGAATAGTTATTCCGTAGGCCGTAGGTATAATAATATATCATCAGCTTGAGATTTATAATCTTTCCCTGATTTCCAACTGTCAAGTTTGTATTGTGTTACTTTAGAATTCAGAATTCATTGTTTTTTTGCTATTATAAATGTAAATATAGGCATTATATCTTTGCTTACCCTCTCAAAAAATCCTCATTAAAATGATATAGCTCCAAGTAAGTTAATTTTAAATTGTACAACAACAACAACAACAAAATAATCTTATTTTCAACACAAAACGATTCACTAAAAACTTTCCAAATGTTTAACTATGAAATATTAAAGGGATATCCTTTGATTTGGAACAAATTGCTGGTGCAACACTTTTGATAGATAAAACACACCGAGAAAATTCACTGAACTTGGTTTTAATAGTAAGTAATATCAAATATTCTGATGGATACTTTTTACACGCATGTACACACAATCAAAACCAAACTTATAATAATCTATAATCTATATCACCGGCAACTGTTGATAAAAATTCACTGGTTTAAATATCAATCATCAAGGTATAAACTGGGATAAACTGGAAAAATACCAATGAGCAGCATAGGTATTTCAAGTGTTCGTGCACTATACACTAGCACTAGGAAGTAATCCAAAAATAGCTGAAAACTATGTGATTATTATAGTATTTCTGAAATTATTTCAGCCTTAAATTAGATTCGAGTCTTCCTTTAAATATGATACTGTTTCAGAATAAAGGCTTTGGTGTCTTTACTACTAACAACAATATATGACTGATGATTGCAAAGTGATGTATCTTTCAATGTATTTTCCTCCTTCTCTTGTCGCTTTTAGAATATGGACAACAAACTTGAAAGCTTAAAAAGTACTATACATTACATTTGCTGTGGTATATACCCATTGCTATAAAGTTACAATGATGGAATAAATAAATGGTGGCCAAGTGCAGAGCTGATTAATACAAGAAAGATGTGGATACAAGCTAAAGCCAGAGTCAAAGCCAAGCTCTCTGCTGCTGTTGCTTTACCTTTGCAGCATACTTCATACACTATCCATGTACTTTTACATTGCTGCTTTCCAACCCCATGTAATATTATGTACATCATTCAGGACTCTCTCTCCAATGAATGAATGACAATGGAGGGTTATACTGAGGGTTGGTAAACTTATGCAACCAATGGAAACTTTGAACACCACCGGAGGGTGTTCTTTCTGGTCTTTTACGTCTGCTAAGAATTATTACCGTCTATCCTCTCCCTCTCCCTCTCTCTCACTCTTCTTTGTTGTTCAATGCTCGGTAAAACTTGAAAACTTGGCTATACGAATTACATATTACATACAATATAAAATGTAATATATCAAATCCACCTTGATCATGTCTCTCTCTCTCTTTGTTTGTATCTCGAACATTCGAACATTGAACATTCTCTAGATAAGTTTTTAAGCCACCAGTACACATTACACATACAACACCAGTGCTTATTGCTTATGTTTTATACACCATCCATCCTTTTTTCGATACACACTCCAGCTATATCATAATATAATACTATACATTTATAGTATAATATATTTAAGTACTATCATAATAAAATTTTGAAATCGGTTTCAAATTTCACTTCTTGATGAAATATCTATCTATCTACATAAATGTATAATAATGGTTTAAGAACCATTATCATATGATTTAATTTAGTTCATTGAAAAGGGACAACAGAATTGCTGAACGTGATATCAATAAAAGCACACGATATTTGTAATTTTCTACTTTAAAAAAATCCAAATCCTTTCTTAAAATGATATGACAGTTTTTTTTTAAAAAAAAAAACTAAATCTCTTGATATTTCTACACTTCTAAAAGAACAACATAATATTTAAAGAAAGATTTTAATCTAATCATCACAACAAAAACAACTTTATCGCGCTCTAGAAACTTGATCTTGAAACGTAAGCTTTTGATACACAAACAGAAAAGAGGAAACAGCAGACAAGGAGAAGAAGAAGCAGTAGTAGTAGAGAGGGATGTTTAATGGGAGAGGCAACAGGTGTTGAAAACCCGGCAAAAGGCAACTTTGACAGAGTCGTGTATAATCTTACTATTCTCTCCACATATTCACGTATAAAGTATACAATGCACTATTAATATTTTACAAAGAAAGCCGTACTTCCCCTGTCTATCATTTATCATGTGCAAGATTCAAGCTACCGTAAGACATGTATAATGTACAATATATCAATGTATTGAGAAACCTTCATTTTGAACTTATTTATAAAATGAGTCAATATACTATACAAAATTATGAAATATCTACATTATCAATCATCATACATATAATATCTATTTATACTTTGTACACAAAGTTCATTGTATACGACTTCAGACTTGATCTCGATTCTCCATTATCATGATTCATTTAAACTACAAAGTTAACTGGAATATTAAAACAAATTCAAGTGAATCATGATTACAGTACTCATTTTTATGAAAGTACTGAGTATTAAGTTTGGAGAGAAAAAGCTAAAAATGAATCACTGAAAAATGTACCCCTCGTATACAATTCTCGTAGAATCTTTTACAAAACTGTCAAACTCCAAACATTCGTACTGAAACTTAGTTAGTTCAGCTGACGTAATAAATACTGAAAACAAAAAAAATCTGCATTACGATTAAAATTACCATCCGTATACTTGATCTTTAGTAAAATGAACATTACTTTTTTTGAAGTTTTCAACATATTCATTTGAGTAGAATCTCTCCTCTTTCTAGAATCTGGATTATCCTGTTTCCTGCCCTGAAATTTTTCAGCATTTTACTATGGACTATGGATGAACAATTATACAATATACACGTATATAAGGTTACCGTCTATTTTTTCAAGAAAATGGAAAACAAAAATGGAGTTTCCTCATAATTTTCTCAGGTATGTTTCACATGGCTGTATATGTGCGGTGCATAGAATGTGATACCATACATACAGGTGTAGAGAAAAATAAAAAGTCGAGGGAATCCATCTGCGGCCGGCCACATATTCACATATGAATTAGACCAATTCTTAATGGGGAATTTTTTGATTGGCTTCTTGGCTTCTCTCATAATAGTTTGCCGTCGGCATAGAGCTCATGCTGAGCCGTGTGAAGTGAGTCTAGAGTCTAGTTCGTTTAAAATTCGCTTCGTCATTCTTCTTCGTATTCTAAAATCGCCAAGGCCTTTCTTTCTCTTTCTCTCGTCTCTCTCCCTATATATTACATATACACTGTTTCCATCTCTGTTGCTGCATCTATCTGTGTCTCACTAGATTTCGTGTGTATTATTATGAGTATCTGTCTACTTTATATTTCCTTTATTATAATGTATTCTTGTATCTCAGAAGAGTAAAAAGAAATACCTAGCTCCAACACGTCATACACAGAGAAAGGAGTAAAATAACGAACTATAAGGTAATTCTACCCATATCACTGAATACCATAGTCCATCGTAAGACGAGAACATAAACACAAAGATACTATGTCATTTTTTAGCTGATAAAGTTCGCAAGCATAATCGATTTCAACGGCATAAACATTGAAATCTCCATAATACTTAATAATCCAAAAATCTGTTCACACAACAACAACAGGATCATCTTGCCGATTTCGGCATGAACATGAAGAACAATAAATAGGTACCGCAAAAGTATCATACAAAAAATAGACACCAGAAAATAAACAGATCCTCAGTAACGATTATAAATTTAAAAGTCAAATATAGGTATTAAAACAAAAGAAGAGTGCTACTAGTTGACAACCTTTTTGTGTTATTCATTTGTCTATCTGTGACTACGGCTATAATTGGGCAACACTTGAGATATACAAGGTATGAAAACACAATTTAGTATTTAGACAATTGAAGTTTCATAAATACTGGAAAATTCCCACAACAACATAGAGATGAAATATTTTACTCTATTTGATACCATGCTGCGAGATAACATAATATAATATAGATATGAAATCTCTACTGTATTCCCATTTAAGTATGTGTCATCTGTTCATATTTGCAACTCTTTAAAAGGTTTTACCTGTGTCCTTATTTTATTTCTTTTAATTCGCTAATGATACTTATAAAGAAGATTGATGATCCTTATGTTTCAGAGTGTAGAATTAAATAACTGTCCTCTTTATCCGTACGAAAGTTCAAACTTATGTTCATATTCCTTGCTTTTGGTTACAATATGATCAAATGTCAAGTATATGATGTGTGCCAACTTATACTACATGCAGAAACTGTTTAATGCTGTATGCACTATAAGAAAATCAAAGTTTAAAACCATAAAAACATTTAAACAACTATGTCTTAAAGTTTACCAATAATTGAATCCAGAGCCGCAGCACTATCCTCATTGACATCCCAAGCGGAATCCATGTGTCCAGAAACTGAAGAACTTGAGGATGGTATAGCTGTATTGTCGTTGCCTTGTGTAGTGAATTCATCCTCATCGTCGGAATGTGCTGGAAAGAGCAAAAATAATTTGTTATTATAATATTTCTTCATAACATGATTGTCTACATTTCAAAATAGAAAACACTGAATAGATAATGTGAATGTGAACCAACAATCATACATCATACTCGGGCTTTGAACTCTTTCGTCTTAAATAAAAGAAAAAACTAAAATAGGACATTTTCATACCCTCTTGAATAATTTTTCATATTATCATTAAAAATTTTGAAGTTTAATTTTAATAATGCATTTACAGTTCACACTGATCATATTAGAAAATGTAAAAATCTTTTGTTGTAATATATTCATTAATTCAATATCCATCTTGGAGCACATTTTACATACTCGATACTAGACAGCACACACATATTAGATACTAGATAATCTCATGTACAATGTACAACCCTGTCATGTCAGTTGACCCATGTTTTGGTTATGATACCATCATACGGAATAGACTATAAATGTGCATAGATGATCCTCTGATTACTCTTCATGTCTGACAACAACCCAGGACGGATGGGATGAAGTGAAGCGCATGAGATAAAAAAAATGATTTCCACAGATAATATCGTATAGCCGCCATAAAAAACTATACACCATGGGGACTTCATTGTAAAGCAACTAGAACCAATCTCTATACTCATTGTTTTCAATCCTACTACCAACAATGGCAGAGAGATGACCAAACATTTTTCACTCATCTATTCACACTCACAACCTTCCAACTCCATGCATCCATCATATTATTATTCGATTCTGTTCTTTTCTATAATATTATTATATATCCATAATATAATCTTTATATATAAATAGCTATACCACAATATTCAATATTATACACACGCACACATAATGTAGCGTGTACTTACATATTATTACATTGTGTGCTCCAATCAACTACAAAAGCTCTGTGAATTTTCATAACATCCATAATTTTCAAACCATCTCTCCATGTTTGAATCCTCTTGTGAATTTATATTTTTTTTTCAAACCCTTTTTAATCCTTTCTAAGCACACAGCTCCTTTAACATAATATTCAAAATTCAATACATAAACAGTAAAGAGTAAAACCCTATCAACTATCAATGTACACATAACACATACAGTTCAAAATTCAAAATGTTTAGTAACTTTACAAACATGAAGTATTTAGGATTCTGTATACACAACAAAGTAGTTATTTTCAAAATTTAATTTGCTCTACAACTTCCCTTTACATTAAAATGTAGTTTAAAAATAAATGAAATATAGCATTTAATACTATCTACTATAATATCACTATCAAGGGGGAATTATGTAACAAAATAACGGAAAGTGACATTAATTTCTAAGTCTGAGGGACTTGTGACGAGACTTATGAGGCGTGCCGTGTAAAACAAAAATCCTATTGAAATCGAATTATTCCTATACCTTCCAATCTCTACATAATCGTATAAGTACTTGGTGTTCCTTTAATCCTTCTCTTCTTCAGGACAGTCCTACACGAGAAAATTCCTATGTTTCGTACATTTTACTCGGTAATCGCTCTCAAGAGGATCCTATTCTTATTCTTCTTTCTCAAAATTCTTAGCTCAAGTCTCAAGACTCAAGATCTCTTCCACAGAATTCTTTCATGTTAACTATACATTATTAAAAATTATATACGACATATCTATATACAATGCACAGACTTTGTTCCATGTTTCATGCATACTATTTGACTTCTTCAAGTTCTTCTCGAATATATTCATGTAGTTTGTGCATACAGAGAGGAAAGGGGTGATATGGACGTTTTTACTCGTTTTAATTTGTGAGCTCTAAATAGTGGACAGAAGGAATACATCATATTGTACATTGTACACTCTACATTTTACAATGTATACAGTAGATACGTTTAGAAATCCATAGCTATTCCACAAAAATTATCCATTTTTCTTAACATTTTGGACAGATAAGAGGAATACAAAACAGATAAAATGGGACTGTACACATGAGAGTAAAAGGGATGAGGATGAAAGAAGAGTGAGAAGGTACAAGTACGTCAACATGTGTTTTCACAAGGAAAGAAAATTAAACATTTATTTACGTGTACACGTTTCTTACCTTGCTGGTAAGATACAAACTACACATCAAGCTGTACAATTTAGAATCCATTATGTACAATGTACACCATTCCGATTGTTCCATTGCAAAGGTCATATTTTAGTACTTAAAATAATAATACATATTTCCAATACCGTATAGAATCTAGAATTTCTATCTCCATCATATTCTAAAGGAAACTAATGTTTCTTTCTTATTCCTTATACATTATACATAAAAAGTACGTTGATACGTCTACCATCCATTCTAAAGGTTCATATTATAAACTCTCATGTGTCATATATATGCTCAAATATGGGTATGTAGAAAGAAATTATACCAATAATAATATTACATTAGCAAAATTATTATGCTTTCAATAGTCAACTGTATTAATGTAAATACGTCTCCTGCCGAATACAAAATATAATGCATACTACATACTATAAGTACACTGTTGCTTTTGACAATACAACAAAAGTCATCTCCTTTTTCTTCCTTTCTAAATTCAGCCAAGTCAAGTTGAGTCCAGTCAAGTTCAATAATACTACTTCTACCTGCTTCTTTCCTAAATACACAAATTGAATATTTCTACCTATGGAAATCTTTAGTGTACCGTACTTGAAATCACTAAATCTATGTGTACACACATCACACAAGTATATATATATATATTCTCACTGGAATGGAATCTATCTCTATTTCTTCTTTCACAACAAAAATCAAATCTCTTCCTTTTTCGTGCATAAGTGGCAAGAATCAAAAAGATGGACAGATACAGATTTATTATTGTACATTTCCTTTCATTGAAAATTAATGTATGATATTATTGTGATTGTCGTCAAAAAAGAAGATGAGGACTTTGAGAAATGTAGGGGAGGACAGAAACAAAATGGAGGTAGTCAACTAGAGTCCATCCACATTGCATAACTCTTGTATGTCTGTTTACACGCCTGTCCTGTCTACAGCAATTCAATCTTTTACCAACAGTTTGTCTCACTTGACTGTACATTGTACATACACAAAAAAAGATATTCCTGTTGACAAAGTGACAAGGACTACTTCCATCCATCCACACACACACACACACAAATATACACACGTCTCAAAACGCATTGTTCAAAATGAGTCAAAACTGAGGATTGAAAGTACAGGAACTGAAGAAGGAAGGCATAATACGAGCTCATATTATTATGGTCAAGCTTGAATTTTAAACTATGCGTCACAAGTCAAAAGTGACATGAAAATTGTTCTTTCGGAGAACACTTGTTTCAATCACATAACATTTATATTTCATTCACGTACGAAGGATATTGAAATGCATTGATGAATCTACTTTTAAATATCCTATAGACTTTATCCATACAATATCACTGATGGTTGAACTGACTTTGTATTTAATCGAATGCAGGTTTAACAGTGAAGGAGTATACTATATAATGCACAATGCATATTATATCACCTTCGTTTATAAAAAAAAATGTTTGCATTTTATATATTATAAGTTCTTTTTGTTAATTCTTGTAGTCAATCGTATGTATAATGTATAGTATTATAGTCTCTCGGTAATTTTTAAAAGACAAAAGTTGTAGTACTTAAAATTCATTATGGATATCGTATTAACTGTCATATTTATCACGTATAGTCATAGGTATGATGTTTACATCACACACGTACACATTTGAATTATTATAAGTAGTATTCTTCCTAACTTTAAATCCATCATCCATCTCTCTGGTCCCTTCTTAAAAATGTGAGTATTATCAAAACTATTATAACAATATTGATATCTCTGTAAAATTTGTCTTTGTATCACCATCAGCAGCCTCCCCCATTAAAAATCTGTCCTTTTCCTTCTTCTGTTTTATTTTTCTTTCGCTGACAGATTATTATTTGTACAACTTGACACTTGACATTTGACAAGTTCAAATGTAAATTCTAAGCACAGAGAATATACAAAATGCAATAGACATACAAAATGCAATAGACAGTTTTCAAGAAAGAAAAGATTCTTGTCCTAATATTTCAACTCTTGTCAATTCTTCAACATTTTCAATGGCATAAGGCATACGGCATATATATATTATGTAGAATATATAATATAGAGAGCAGCCGAGGAAGAGAATGGAAACTGTGTTAACACGGATCCACAATGACGTTCTTTCAAGTTTAAAATCTTTTACACTACATGTGTAATTTTGTGTTTTGTGGTGTAGGTAGGTATGTGTGTTCATTCATAAAAATGCATTAATACGATTTCTCCTTTTCTTCTTCTTCCGTATTGTCACTCTAACAAATAAACAAATGTAGAAACAAGACTTGGATCGTAAACTAAACTCAAACACTAAAATTGCATCATGATGATGAAGCTTCTATGTTTAACAAAAGGCAAATGACGACGATGATGCACTTGTTTCAGGAATGAAATTTAGTTCCGAAAAAGTGTTGTCATCATCATGCTCGGCCGTCGGCAAGGTCTTCTTAATAGTGAGTCATGACAACTTGCAAGGTTTAGCATTGGATGAAATAACTTCTTAGAAAGAAACTGAAAATCATTATTTATTTTTTTACAACTTGTAAGGGCAGCATCTTCTAGTCAATGGCCATTATTGTAGCAAATTGTGCGTATTCTTCACAATTTACTACACATATCAAATGTTTATAGTTGTAGTGAGAGTTAAAATGCAAATCAGTATGAATTTACAAAATTTAAATATCAGATCAAATCTATTTCATCCAAACTCCAAACATATAATAATAATAATAAAATCTTTACAATTTCTAACAGAAATCCCGATATACATGACAAATGACAAACAAAAATCAGCATGTGTGAAATAAAAACAGTCGGATTTAAAAGATACTTGATAATATCTATATTCACGGTTCCATAAACTTAAAAATTAGCAAGTAAGTGAAATCCTACGGTTTCAGATTCATATGCCAAGTTTTTTTACATTTATTTCTCATTAAAACAGAAAATCTTACTACCGATCAACAACTTAGATGACTATAAAAACAACAACACATTTTATGCATAAATGACGTCTTATAGAAAATTTTCTCACATTATTATTTTCAATGCATAGGGCAAAATTTTATACACACTGTGTACAGTGTAAGTACAGTTAAAAACATATTTCAAATATCATTTATGTTTTGTGTTGAAATTTGACAGTAGTAAAATATACATTAAATTTGTCAAGTTGTCAACTCTATCGAATTAATACAATTTGAATTTTACAACTACATACCCATTTTGAAACTCATATCATTAGCATGTTATGGTTGGAAAAACAGAAAAATATTTTCTTCAAATTGATGAAATTTTACGACTTTTCCCACCATTTACTATAATAGCTATAACCATTTCAATTTAAAACAAACAGATTGGTGTGTTTTCAGGAAAGTATTACAATGATTATGTTAAATATTATCCGAAAAATATCATGATTTATGCAAAATATCAACGATAATACATTTAAATTGCACAATTATTTGCCGTTTGTAGAAAACTACGAGAAACTACGAGAAAATTACAACTGAAATTCGACACATGTGTAGTAATTTGCAAAGTTTTAAACTCGTAAATTATATACTTGCCTCTCCGTATCCGTAGACTACGACTACGACAACGTTAATGGATCATCTAGAAATTCCTCACAACATGAGGAAGAAAATAACAGATAAAGTTAAAGTCATTGTCGTTACGTTGCTAGTTTATTGTCGGTTGTGTCAGCTTTCTCATGCTGAGTATGCAAAGACAGACCTTTTATCATGAGTTGAACTTGCTGCAAGTTGTAAACCAAATACAACTCATATGTCCAGTGGCTCTCTACGTATTATTATGTATATATGTATATTTATGTATACCTGTTGTACATAAATGTGCTTGTTGAGCCTTAGTCTAAAATATCTGTAAAATACACAGATATACACACATCATTATGACATGGCACTTCACACATCTTGAAACAACTCTTTAGTATTTACACACACATGTATACTACAAAAGTACATTTTTTCCACAATAGGAGATAGGAGATACCACATAATGTAACAGAAGTATGGAGTATGGATGGATGAGGCAAATAAAATATACAAGTCCCAACTTATTACTCATTAAGCTAACTCTGTTTCACGGCATGAATGAATGAAGCTACATTTATAACATCTTCGGATCGGCATAGAACAAAATTAAATGTCATGATGAGACACCTTAACTATCTCAATATCTTTACATAATATAAGTGTATACTATACACCTTGTACAGTTGTTATAATACACATGTGGATCAAGTGTTTACAAAAATCAAACAGATGATATTCACGAAAGTCTTCCAGTACACACTATCAGGTTACCCCGTTCAAGATTGTACCATTTACGTTTTTTCTCTTTGCTTTGCGTTACTTTTGCTTTTATTTCCATAAAAGCAGTAATCAGACAAACAATAGTTACTGACTAGTATATTTAATGTTATGATATTTAAAACCGTTCCGACCTTATTTTGACATATATTTTTGATAATTCTGAAAGATTCAATGATTTTCATGTAATAGTTACAGTATGTAGAATTGAATGAAATCACATGAATCTGCATACTGCATACATCGAGTCAAATTCATTCGAATGATCTATCGCATCATAATACAAAATGAAATACGATAACATTGAACCAAGTCTGGCGTATGACGATAGGAAACCAAAGCCCGGGTTAGTATAATATAACTTTGGAGCTCATATTATGTGGCACATATTTTATCAACCACTCGCAATCATACTACAAACTCTTTCAAGTCAGTTCAATTCAGGGTTGCCAAATGGAACTTTTTAATAAATATTCTATAAATTTACTTGCTCTACAAGATAGTGTTTAGTGAATGATCAAAAATTGTGACTGAAATCACACCAAATGTACGTTGTCCCCCTGTTCTTGTTGGTGGTGATATTCTATGTGATTTTACTGACTGTCTAAAGTAAAATTAATAGTCGTTTCTATAAATATAAAGGACTACCATTGCTAAAGTGATACGTACGCTGTACAAATTCTGAGGACGCGTAACAAATACACACAAGGGTTTCAAATACACAAAGTGTGTATGTATGCTTGAGCATTTGAATAAAATAAATAATGATATTGGCTGTATAATATAATACACAGTGTCAATTTTAATTTTAGATTTATAAACTGACACATACATATAATATTTATCAAAGTCAATACAGATGCATACGTAGTTGAATGGATTTGGCATGGACAACGTAAAAAATTAAACTCTTTTCTTGTTTAAGCATTCTCGTCATCCATACTCCATACATAATACTGTGTATACAGTATACATGTATGTAACGCTGCTTTTGAAATGGAATATTATTCAAGTACCTTCTACACACAAACGAAACAAAACTAAAGTCAATTCAAGCAAAGTTTCATAGTTGATAGTGAGGGATGAAATGTACATGTACATGTAGAAAAAAAAATTGACTGTAAAATTCTAGCTCTGTTACTAACTTTATGCTAGAGTACAGACGAGGATGAAGAATGCCAAGTCATGTCAAGGATGGGTGCCGGACGATGCTCAATGCTCAGTATTCACTATTCACATGTACGCATCATGTTAGAGCATAAAGCCAGGAGGTTTTCACAGTTCCCAGTTTCACAGACACGCATCCATCTTATACACATGGATTTGAAATGAAATTTTAACAACGAGAACCGAAGAAGACGTAACCAACCTACCAACCCATCATATAACCCAGCTAAAAAACAGGGAGTTTGGAGTCTAGAGAACAAAAAAAACCCACGTATACCACTGTACTGTCCCATGATAAAATTTTAAAACATCTGGGTATAAGTATACACGTTGTCTCAAAATATTTTTCTTTGTCCGTACCTTACAAGTAAGTCAAGCTAAAAAATGAATAATGTAATAAAAATTTATCCCCTGATATATAATGTTATTTTACCTGTATTTGTAAACTTTTAACTTCTTTTTAGTTCAAAATGTGCTTTGCATTGAAATCATATGCGACAATGTAACATACGAAAATCTTTAAGTCAAATATTCTACAAACATAGATTTTGTGTACATGAAGTTACACAAAATCCGTAAGTTTCTATCTAGGTAGTAATTACATATTTCCATTTCATGTGTGTGAATATTTGTATACTTGAACTAAAAAATTAAACATATATTATGCATTTGGTCTACCAACACAACATTTTAAGAGATTTTACATTCAAACACCAAGAAACAAGAAACATTAGAAAATCTTACAAATACGGTTAAATGAATATAACACATAATACATATATATTTACATGGCACATGAATGTTTTTGTTTACATACATATAGTTTGAGTTCAGCCCAGAGAAACCAATTGTAATAGCATGAAACGATCTCCCATCCAAATGTAAAATGTCTATAGTCTATACGTTTTCAGATGGAAGGGTTCGTTTCATAGTAGTTTAAGTTCAGTTTAGACAATTTTGGATTGGTGAACACATTATGGTTTTACCATATAGCCAGTACTAAGGTAAATAGTTCACTCTGTATTAAAGCATTTATATGTAGACGAGACCATAATATACCATGTAGATTCAAATGTATGTCAGACTTTGCGTGTGATGTGGGATCATTAATCATAACAGGAAGGTAATAATGAAATGACAATAATCAAAAGAAATGCCGATAAACTGGTTCAAAAGCGAAGGGGCCAAAATCTCAACTCTTGGTTGAGAACAAAACCAAAAACTTAGTCAGTTCAGTATGCAGCAAAGTAAAAATGACTTATAAGTTATAAGTATGCATTTTACTCGTACATTCACATCCTGAGTCTCTACATTAGACATTAAATAAGGAAGGTGTCTGTGTGCATGCGTACTATAACATGTGTTTTACGCATTCAATGCAACTAAAGTCCAGTTGTCAAACAATTTACATGGACAGTCAAAGAGAAATTTTAGTATTTTAGGAATTTAAAAGATTCATAACTTTGTAGGTGAAACTATTCGAAACCGAAATTATTAAAATTAGCTAATAAAATAATATTTTTCGACTTTATAATTACGAACAATGAACGACTAACACATGTGGCTGAATGACTGAATATACAAATATGATGGATCGCGCGTTTAAACTACTGAAAAAGTTGCACGTGGAAATATACTTTTGATACACGTAAGACTTTTGATGCTCCTACACATTGGAAAAAACATTAAAAACCTGAGCTAACCTGAGGACAACCACTGAAATGTTATTATTTGAAAAATATGATAAATCATTTTTCAAATTTTGACTGCTCAACATCGAAATCAAAAACAAGTAAGCTAACTATACATATATATGTATAAGTGAAGAGTCATAAAATAAAATATGGAATCAACTATCGTATACCAAAATCTTTTGGTGAACTATGTAACATTTGGACCAGGCATACAGGTAAATAATAAAGTGGGTGTGAGTTTAAACGAAAAATGAAAACTGAGGATAAATGACAAATGATGCATGCTGTCAAAATTTTGCTCGCAACACGCAGAGTTTGCCTGAACTAATCCGATAGATCCAGCGCTTTCTCATATTGTTCATGGAAGACCTTCTTTCCTTGCAGATATGAATGTTCAACAATTACAGCTTACAACCTGAGGAATATGAAAGTCTTGGAAATTTTAAAAATTATGTACATAATATTTTCTTACATAACGTTTAATCTGATCTCAATCCATTTAGTACTGAGTACAGCTTTTTAATATTCGTTGTATGGATATTTCTTTTCACCAAGATGGACATTTTAGCTTCTAAAATAAAATTTTAGGTTTATCTTGAATTACTTTGAAAAATAAATAAACAAAATGTTCCACTTTATAGCACAAAATAATGTTTTCAAAGTCCTAAACTACTCACATATTTTCGTTTCTGTATTCTATTTCTGAAATCCAAATCCCTACAACATGCAGCATACAACGACTAAGTAGAGATTTTATTTTACATGAACAGGATATTTACGGTATAAAAAATTCAAAACAAAATAAGAAAAGTAAGCATATGAGTTTGCTTCGTATTGTACATATATGTATATTTTAAATTCCATGTTAAAATAACTCTTTAGGACATTTTTTTAAAGCGTCTAAGGTCTAAGATTCCATTATCCCATCTATCTATACATAAACTTCTTTTTTTGACCTGAAATCATAAGCATACAGTTAGAACATTAGCTATTCTGTAAAGTTCTGCTTTGCCTTATAAATTTAATTTTACAGTCATTTCGTTTCTTGAGTTTTAAATACACACTGAATGAAAATAAGTACACCAAACTAACATAGATCATAATATACACAGTTCAAATAACATCTTACTGATTCTTCATATGTACAGCACCACCAACCACCATGTAATTTATGATTAATTGTGATGCATACAAAAACCTACACTAAACATATAATAATAGTTTTTCCTTATCTTCTAATTCTCTCGTAGGTCACTCATCTCTAGTTTCATAATTTGTACAGTGCAGTACAACAGAGTATCCATATAGATTATCACCGAGTTCAAACATGTACTGTAAACTGTAAGTTAATCCATAAATGTACATCATGTATTCATATACATAAACACAGAGTACATAAACTAATATTATGAATTATGAAGTTATGACAAAGTTACAATAACCTTAGCTGGACCATCAATGGATAAAAAAAAACAATCAAAGTTGACTCGGCCCATTGTTACAAACGCATGGTAGGTGAATGCTTCCCACAGTTTCAAAAGTAACATATTTAGGTTGATGTACCACGACAAAATAGATACTTCACCTTTTCAAAAGATGAAGATAAAATATAGAAAGAAGAAGACAACGCCTCTGAAATGGGACATAATTACTGAGACTGGGATCAGAACTGAACTTGGAACCTAAAGTATCACTACCTACTCTACTCATGTTTAGGCTTTGATGATTTTTTTTCTTTCAATTTCAAAAAAATTCTTAGAATCTATTACATCTTGTTCTGTTTTCAAACGTCAATTTCACACTCGAGAACATCAGATTATTCGGTAAATGGTAAATGAAATGTTTAAGTTTAGGTAACATTTGACAGTGGTAGTTCAAACATTTATACTACATATGTGCCGAGAAGTCAAAGTCAACAAGTCAACGCTTACAAAAAAAAATACAAATCTTGTCTACTGCCACTTCAGAAACTTGAACTATACGTCAGAGGCGGAAGAGGGAAAGAAGATGATGATGACGGTCATGATGAAATGTTCTCCGTTTCTCTCTTAAAACACTTTTTTCGCTGTTCACTTTTTTGCTTAAGAATACCTGTCTTTTTTTTCTTCTTCAAAATGAGAGAGAAACACTTATCAAGACAAGATCGGAAGCGTTAAGTACAAAAACTGAGGGAAAAGTCTTCACAGTCTCAAGTGCTTCACTACCAATGGTGTATATATGTATAATATAAAGTACACCTACAAAGTCCTGACCAAAAGTCTCAAGTCTCAAGTACACAACCACTACTCCATATATTCCATTTACTAACAGGTATAAGTTTGTAACACAAACGATAAAAATTATATTTCGCACTGTCGATTTGATCCTTGTTGTTATAAGTACTCATAATACATGAACACGTATTTGTGTAAATTCAAAAGTTAAGATACAACATAACATGACAAGCTACAATACACAAAAGACATGTATAAGTTCAAAAATTTGAAAGTTAAGACTTAGGAATGATAGTATTGTAATAATGCGCAGCAAAGTGTTAAAGAATTTGTTGCCACCACATTTCTTCAATCAGTAGTAATTGTAAAATAATGGAAAGGAACGGAGAAAGATACAGAGACTGAGAAAAAAAACTTTATAATGGACAAGCTTTCCTGTTCACCATGATATTGAGATCACGACCTTTCCCTTTTCATTATACTTATACCTCAGCATCTACGCATTTAATTGACCTGTCCTTCTCTCATAATGTAATGTCATACAAACTACTCCTCCACTTAATGTTTTTACAGTACATTAATACAATAATTTTTATTAAAGAGAGAAAGATATTATGAACAAAGAGTGAAATTTTTTTTTGATCGCTTTTTTCTCACTTCAATAATAATTATAAGCTGTTGGATTAGAATTAGAAAAGGAATTCAGTTCATTTTCGGTTAATGCTCTGCGTTTGATTGACAGTGCGTATACACACCTATGAATTTTCATGTCAACACTCAATTATGATCCACTAAAAGCTAGAAAAGCAAAAAAAAACTACAAAAAAAGTTGACTATATCACTGAAATTAGCTTATATGTTTATGTACTTACTATGTAGTTGCATAGGTTCGATGGCCAACATATTTTCGTCATCAGAATATCCCGAATACCACCGGTCTTGATCTTCCAGCTACACAAAAAGGAAGGAAAATATTTACATTGATTAATCCAAACATATTTACACAGGTAAGAAAGTCCCAATTTCTACAGCATTTAATGAATAATGAAGCCAAATTTAAATGATTTTGAATTTGGTGATATGAAATCAGAACTCGGTGAGCTGTGGCAACCTTTGTTTTATGCATAATTCATATAGTAATGTTCTTTACTGTCATAAAATCCTAAAAAATTAACGCAAAATAGATTTCTATCTGTTTATCAATATCATTATTAATAGTAGAAAGAAAAAGAGGGAATACCCTAGGATAAAAATAACGTTCATGTGTAATAAAATCATGATGATAAAAGTACATAATATACAAAGGATTCATTTTATACTAGCAGAGTACAACATATTATGTGTATAGTACGATTATTGTTCTATGCTTTTTCCCTTTTACAGCCAACAAAAAGATTGAATACTCTAGCAGCGGTTTCGCTCCAGTGGCATTTAACTTTTCTCGCGTAGTGTACACTCTTTCATCGGTATGAGAAATTCCCTGCTCGAGGCGGAGTTAACCATCATTATTCTTCCCACTAACATCTCAACTGTTCACAGGATGACCATAATGTCTTCCATCCTCACACTTTTTTCTGGCTTCTCGCAGCCATCTTAGATACAAATAAATATAATGTAGCTAATCGTAAATCGTAAGTTATGAACGACGTGCCTAAAAAAAGCATCAGCACAGCATCCTTCGGTGCTCGTACAGACAAAAAAAACACAAGTATCCCGACTATAACGTAATATCTATAAATCATATATAAAGGAAGATCAAAATAGAATACATTATGTGTACGTGCATGACACTTTTTTAACATGTATACTGTATAGCCTAACTATCTGAAAATAGAGGATGGTAGTTTCATTTAAGTCTATTCTATGAAACTCTGTGCTATTCTAGTTACTTGATTGGCTGGATCTCCTTCATTTTATACCATACACTGTACACATTATGTTATGTATTAAATACATAATAATTATTATTAGAATAAAACATATCGCGAGTGATGTTTTCATTCCGATCAAAGCCTATATCTTTATAAAATTTACCATGATCACAATGAAAAGATCACACACGATAATCAAGTTTATTAATGAAAAACTTTCATAATTAATAAATCATTTTTTTGAATAAAAAAATATTACATTTGACATTTGACATACCTCTAAAAGCGTCATTGCTAGTCGATTTTCACGTTCTTGCAATTCTAATTCTAAAGAATATTGTTCATCCAGATCCTGGTCTAATTCGTCCCAAAGACGTTCTTGCGGCCATACTAACCCCAACTCATCGAATACGGCTTCTTCGACCCCACTGCTTTCAAGACCATTGATATCGTCCACATTCGGAGGAGTTGATGTAGTCCTAGAAGTAGCTCCAATAGTTTCATGCTCATTCTCTTGGTTCAATTCACTCGACAGTTTTATTGAAGCCAATAGTTCCTATATTGAAATAAAAATATTTATGAGTGCATTGTTTATTACAGGTTTTAAAGCATCAAATAATAAACCACCTCATCAGTACCTCATGGATCATAGATTATTCACACAACCATTTAGAATGAATTTTATAGTGTATATTTATCATGTGTAGTGCCAGGTAGGTATATTCAGTGGGAAAGCTACATTTGAACTACGAGCTCCCTCTAATGCTCATTTAGTGATAGTTAAGAGTTATCAGATTTTAATACAAATGAGGTGGGAAAGTTATGCAAAACATGTGATAACGACAATATTATTATTATACTCTATTCTCTTTTCATTATCAACCTCTTATAATAGAATTTTGATAAGTGTCAAGTCAATTGATGTATTATAGACTAACTGAATACAATATTAGAACAACGATCAGTAGTACTGATAAACTTTGTTTTAAATTGAAATGCGCAATGTTTGACTTTTGCTACATACTAACAAGCTTTTTTATGTATGACTGCTGATTACTTGTATAAAGTATGAGGACCACATAATGGACAAAACATATGTATAATTTAATCTAATTTCATATTATTCCCCTGCTGACTGCTGATACGTTTTTATCAATGAATAAAATCCTACACTGACTGACTATTATTATTATTATCGTTGATGTCATGTGCCGTCATGTATTCAAAATCCATTATCAAGTATCACGTAGACAATTTGCTATAGAGAAAAGACTCTGCAAAGTTTTACATCATAACATAAGTCATTGATTTGTAACATGATCAAGGCAAGGACTGTGTGCATTCATTCACTATAGCATGTTCATTCAATATAGCAATGCTAGTTACTAACTGGGCAGTTACAGAATGAAATACATCCGTATTTTTAATTAACATGCGTATAATGAAGAGCTCGAATAACTGCCCACTATATCATGTTATAGATTCTAGATTCCACTGCATTGAAAAAATACATGGTGGTAGGTGATAGTATTAAAGTACAAATAATACAAATACTGGAATAGTAAATTGTTCAGACGTCAAAATGTTAACGTGTCACCCTTAGTTTGCCTCCCACCGTGATAAGTTGTAAATATATAGAAAGTGAGCAATAAATTACCAAAATCGAAAACTTTCCCTATCATGATATCGTCCATTTCTGCTTTAATTACCTACCTAATGATTATCTACTACACGAGGTAGTCATTCCGCTGTACTTTTGTATTTACCCGAAAATAACTGAAATTATTGAAGCTGTAATTCGTAGAGACTATTGTCATCTCTAATCTCTAATACAACTTGGCTTCTATTGAATTGAAGCTTTACAGTTGTAACTCTGTAAACATATGACATACATATCAAATATCAAGTAACGCTACACTTGAATTTACAATGATACTATGCCTGAATTTTTTCCGCATTATACTCAACATCAAATCGAGTAACAACCCCTTGAAAGTCAAAACTTTGTATAAGCTATTAGCTTATCTATGTGGTAAACAGTAAACAGGTACTAGCTATAGACATGTATGACAAGTAAAACAGTATAACATGTAGATGAGCTAAACCTGTTCTTTATGAACTTTGAAAAACTTGTAAACTTGTTACTATCTACTATATACACAATGAAAACAGGCAACACTATAGGATATAGATAATATTGTGTAGCTACTAGAACATGTACACATATGGTTAACAGTTAAGAGGTAACAAACAATATGAAGTACAGGAAAAAATTTAAACTAGTATGACCATAGTAGAATTCAGTGACAACAATTTAAATAGTACTGTATTAAAAATCATGGGATTTACGTAAATGACATTAATATATAATACTTTTTCAGGGTGTAAGCATATAGTTCTCAAAATCCAACAACTGTAAATCTGCTCCAAAACATTATAGTGGTTGCCGGAAGTTGGATAAGTATACACATATGAAAAAATGAACGCATCATGCGTAAATAAAAGTTTGTTATTTCTACAAGATTTATCTTAAGGTAGTATAATATAGTAGGGGTTTAAAGTTCATCTTACTACATACAATATCCAAGTGACTGTAAAATGTAAGGACGAAATATGAAAATGAAATGTGACATGAGTTTTTCATATTTTACACCAACAAAAATACAATACAAGAAATACTCAAGTATTCTTACAATTCAAGGTTGATGTACGGAAGTTTTGTTTAAATACTTCATATTCAATAACTGATATCGTTAACTATCGCTGCTGGAACAATCTTGCAGCATGTGAAAAAATATCTTCTATATATCTAAAGCATATTCCATATTCCCCACATGTATATGTATGTACTTATGTATTGTGGTAAGCAGCAGGACACATATTTATAAGAATTCAAAAGATGTCACAATGAAAGTGATAAATGAATCCTTTAGAGGGACCACAATGAGAAAAGTGTGTTGAGGTTAAGAGTGGAGTGATTTTAGAAAAGGTGGTCCTTTCGTTGGTTAATGCCGCAAACCACAATGACCTATTACCCAGCCTTAGTTTACAATGCTATATTTTCAACTCCTCACAAATCATCCGAGTGTTAGCCGTCGATCTTTCGGCCTCTCTCTCATCCTTCTTATCTGTCACCCAACTTAGTTCAACAGTCATTTACCTTCTCTATTATATCCCTTATTACCTATTCATCTGTCTATTTGTCGTTCTACTATCTATTTTTGTATATATGTATACATTACAAATTACGGAGAGCTCTTACATGCATGTAGATTTGTGTTTGTACTGTAAATTTTGATTTTATGCTCCGATATGATGAGCATAAAAATGACATTCTTGTTTGACACATCAACTACAAAAACTACAACCATCAAAATATGTAGATAAAGTAGTATTTCACACTATCTTTAAATATTAGTGTTCTACTGAAACTCACTATACTGTTAAGAGGTTCATATTATATGACATAACAGACATTGTCTGCAGTCTGCAAGCTGGTATACCACCAGACAACAAACAATATAATATTGTACACACATAATATAAAGAATACCATATTTTAATTTGGTTGCGCTGGAAATTTGACACAAAAAAACGATCATCTTTGATAACAACTAGACTAATAACAAATACAACTGATGTGGCATACGATACAGTGCATATGTGTATATCATATACATAAAACTTACAAAAAATACGTATTTGAGATTTGGGATTTTTCGAATAGATTTCAGATTAGATTATCGCATATATCGATGATCCACATGTGATGTGTAAGTGTAATGACACACAATGCAATGTGTAATGATGATAAAAAACATCAAAAGTATCTGAAGTTTGAACATGACTTGACTTGGCTTGGAAAAAAGATTCCAAATTCCAAATTCTATAAAATATAACACGCGGAATGGAAAAAATGAGTCAAAGATCCAAAAATAATTCAACCTGTGCAGACTTTTCAGCACTAAAAATTAGGACAATCCAAATTAGACAGCGGAAAGTACAGAGTTTGAGACTAAAGAGCAAAATCCTAAATTTATGTGTAAACACAGAACGCACAGGTGGTTTTTTCCCCACTTTGCACTGCTAAAGAATAATGTATTATTACTGCAATAATGATTTGGACGGTAGAATACTATTAAGTAGTCGTCAAAATTATCAATGGAAACCTAAATCCTTATATACATACATTCATGCAGCTCAACAGGACTAGATAACATGTATACAAAAGTTATAATCAGTTGTGAACGAACCAAAAGGCAATTCTTCCAGTTATTACCATTTATGAAAAATCCTAAACAAAGAGGAATATTAACTAAAAATTCAAAGGAATATGTGTTACATTGGCTGGCAAGATCGTATTCGAACATCATTGACTTTAAGCATTTTCATCATGACAATAGTAATAACAAAATAATTTAATAATAATAATTAATCAGATGTATTTACGCTTTATGTTGTATTGATTTTCTATACAAAAAAATGTTTTTCGATACTGAAACAAAAGATATTATGATATTATCTGTAACTTCAAAAAATTTGTATCACTACTACTGAATATGAATGTATGTATTTTGTACCTATAAAATCTACAAGCAGTGGTACATATTTTTTGGAAATACAGATAATAAAAAAAAGTGCATACAAAATAATATACTTATGTTCCTATGTTTTCATTTTACAGATAATTCTCATATCAAAATTATGTTTCTTGGGCTATTGGGTGAGAACGGAAGTAAATGAAGATCTTCCAGTGACTCCTGGTTTTTCTTTACATCTTTATGCAAATTCCACCCTTGCTTTGTTTTCTGTGGCTTCTATCATTATTAACATCAAAATGTATCTCATGATTTACTTTGAGTCTAGCAAGAAATGTACATTCAACTGGGTAAAGACTATAATATTTCATAATATTTCAAATATGATACTTTACTGTATTATGTACTACTATACATAATAATGACTTCCAAAGATATGTCTTTTCCGAATAAAAGTAATTACCATAATAATTATTATTACCCATTATACATGATACAGAATGTTAGAATGTTTTCACCTTTCACCAAGACTTTATGGACTGTACAAATTACGAATAGAATAATACATTGTTATTTTGCTGAAAATTTATGTTGCAAAACTATTTTTAATTATTTTTTCAAAGGTATTTCAAGTCGATGTCTTTATCGTGGTATCTTATGTCATCTTTAGTATTATAGTTACTCTACTCTACGTTAACTATCCTGCCTATAGCCTTGCAGCTCCATTTGCATTGTTTAAGAGTGAAAATATTACTGCTCAACATCCTATGTTAAAAATTCCAACTTGGCTAGACAGATTTCAAACAAAGGTGCTTATATGTACATTCATAAAAAATAAAATTAATAATATAAACAGTAAACAATAATCGGTATCATAATATTATAAATTACAATATATCTGGTTAAAAATACCAAATGAATGAATCATAATTTGTAATTTGAAAGTATTGTTTTTTTTGTAGTACCAATGTTGCGGAAGAAATTCATATTTAGATTATAAATATGAAGATGATGACAACATCAAAGACTACAAAATCCATAAACTGCCACACTCTTGTTGTCAAACCTTAACAAGTGACTGGAATAATTATGATAAATCTTGTACTACAGATATATTTCTTATGATTCCTACTTCTGCTCAACTTATAGTTTATTCTCAAGTGAGTATATAATATTACACTATCTATTTTTATACACATGCACAAATTATACATGCAGCTTCTCTTTCCCCCTAAAATCCTAAGCTTAACTTGCTAGTTATGACGATAATATCTGGATAAAAGTTTCGATTTTCGATCGCCTACAATTATAAAAAATGTCCATAGTACATAATATATTTTTACCAAATTATAAATTATTGAACTTGAACCTACCAAAATAATGTAGTCGAATTTTTTACTTCTTACCTTCATCTTTGATATATCTATTGTTTCTGTGAATCACGGTTTCAGCAAATTTTCAGTTCCGGTTTAAAATGTTAAACCTCAAATTATTGCAAAAACCTATTGCTAGTTTTCACTTTTTTCACTTTGAAGTTTTAAAATAATAATATAAGTTATGAGTTATAAGTTATATTATTATATTACATTATATTTATATGAAAGGAGTTGGAGAAGTGGATTGCAATATTATATTGTTCTATGTTCTATATATAAGTTTTAAAGTAAAATAAGTTAAAACTCTCTACAAGAGCTTCAACCCACAAAATTGAACAACCGAAAGAACACAGTTGAAAACAGAGAATGACTACTCAGGTGTCAAGGGAAATATTTGTACCCGGCTCAGAAAATATTCTACCATAATTACTGTGGAATCCTTTACATATTTTAATTTGTAAACATTAAATACAAATACAAATACGGAGTCCCGTATAATAATAATATCGAAATACCATGCTTGCAAATTTGCATTGGAATGTCCAAACAGAAGTTGATAAACTTTCATCTACTCTGTATTTATGGAAATGAATTCTTGTTGAATCATGTTAATTATTAATTACTCTTCTGCTAAAATGGAATCATTTGTACTGACTAATGCTTTCTCCCAAAAAAAAACAGGGTTGTAATGGAGCCTTAGAAGCGGAAATGAAGGCGCTAACATTAATCACAATGTGTATCAATTGGACAGTCACTGGATTAAATATTATTGGAATGATTGCTTTTAGCTTTCAATTTAAAAGAAATCGAGATTTAAACGGTGCTGAAACCAGTCAAACACCTGAACTTTTTGGAGAATTATCTGATTCAATGCTTCCACAACAACAAAACTCTATACTCGATACAATAGCATTTCGAAATAAACCAACAACAACGACGACAACAACTACTAACAGCAACAATAATCATAATGAAAATAATAATAATAGCTTGCTAAAGAAAACTATTGACTATACTGTAAATGGAAATATTTCAACTCTCTTTAATAATTCAAATATAAATGCTACTAATAGTCTTCGACGATCTAGAAAACCAAGACACCCACAGCCAGTAACACATAAAACAACTGGTCATCCTTATGACTACTTTTCAAGACATGGTCTTAGTAATGTTCCGTAACAACGATTCAAAATTTTAATCAAAGTACTTTATTAACTTAATAAAATTCAAAAGAGAATTCAATGTCATCTAAACTTGAACCGTATAAAATTTATAAGCCTATATTATAGTGGTACTGCACAATAATACAGGTTATGTATAAATAGTATTTACTGTGCTGTGACACCCGGTAGATTATAATATGAAAATTAAATGTTATGAATAGAATAGGAAAAAGTAAAAACTTACAGATTCTTCATGTTCTCCATCAGTTTCATTACTTCCTTCCGGCAGAAGTACAATGTTTCCACTAATGAACCGAAATATATTGTTGTTGTCACCATCTTCATTATTATTACTACCATGATCTTGATGAGACTCAACAATAAGTTGTCTTAACGATGATGATTGTGATAATGATGAATCTTGAGTTAAATTTGAAATGGATACATTATCTTCATTATTGTTGTTGTTGTTGCTATTACTACTACTACTACTACTACTACTAGATGTAGAAGAAGAAGACGGTGGTACATCTACATTTACTGAAAGTAGTAGGGCTGGCTGGACTTGACTTGGTAATGATGGTAATTGATTTGAGATATTCACATTAGTATTACTCACCAAATAAGCAGTAACATTATTTTGAAATGGTACTGGAACCGGTGGCGATGTTTTACTGATTGGAGATATATTTGATCTAAATGATTGAATACTAGGAGATCGAATGACATCTAAAATGTCATTAAGATGATGGTCACTTAAATCATCATATTGTGGATAATCATAATCAAAGGAATTTAATGCTTTTGGATGGATATAAATATCATTATTATAGTTGTTATATCGATGAAAATCTGTTTGAGTATAACCCCAAGTTGGTCCAAGGAAGTACTCGGATGGACTGCTGTAGTCTCCATGTAATCTATAAAAATTGTCAAGATTATAAGGAATGTTTCCACGAAGGAAAAGCAGTACAAATGCTGCATGAAGTAAATTTGTCGTAATTCTTCTTTTTGCTGTGTGTGCCATGATGATGATGTTGATATATTGATTGATTGGACGACAATATAAATCAAGAACGACAACGTTTTATTACACTAATCTTCTTATTATTTCTGTCTTTTTTCGAATAATATCCAAAACTTCTTCATAAGAAATCTTCTTCAAACATAAATGACACCTGTATCACACACAAAGAAAAAGATTTACATACATATTTATTAGTATAAATTTTTTATTTGGTATCAAAACACATTTTATGTATTTTACTTTTTACTATTATTACTTATTATTATTGTGCATGAGATGATAATATTAATGCATCCAAACTTGAAATACACATTATAATTAACATGAAAATAATACAATATTTATTTATTAAATCAATACCTGCTTTTCAGTCACATAAAAGTACATTCATTTATGTCTTCTTCTGCTGCTGTTATAAGACAAAATGATGATAACACAAAACTGTGCAGGTAAAAAGTAAAAACACACTTAAACTAGATACACAAACACACACAAACTTCACACTTTGATTTTTTTAAACAATCCGAAATTCAGGAACAAACTTTGTTGAGGCTTGTTCTTTCTTTCCTACTGAAATTGTCGGTCCATCAATCATCAACAAAATGTATTACTTGTATGAACAACTCTATATTTTTAAAAAAACAAAAAAGAACGTATTTTATTAGATGAAATTACGTTTGGAACTGGAGACACGCAAGCAAAAAATAAAATTGTAAACGTCTGGAAGTTTTTAATTATAAACACGCTTCTAATCTTTGGTACAATGTATAATGTACATAAAGAACTATAATTAAGGATATTAAACGCTATAGGATGGTAGTAATTAATATGTTCACATCTACTTTAGTTGATTAAAAAAGCATTCAAATTGTAAATTGCACACTACATAATACATAATACGTATTAGATATTAGTATAGTGATTAGTGAATAGTCGCTATACAAAAGGAGAAAACAAGAGATAACATTTCAAAGAAGAAGTAAGCACAGGAAAAACTGTAAAATTTTACCTTTTCAGAAATAACTAGATGTGAAAAAGACAAAGTTATTTTACTCCATGTAATTTTTCCAATTAACAATGCTACACAATCGTGTTTTAAGTACACACACAGCTTTATTTAATTTAATTTGATGTCTCTCTTTAGTTTTACTATAATATTTGGTTACTGGCCTTTTAATTTCACAACAAATAATAAAAAGAAGAAATCAGAAATCACAAACGTCACTATAGAGTATGAGTGATGCAAAGATGCAAGTGTATAAAATGTATGCAAAAAGTGGATGATTTAGCAGAACAAGGGATATATTATTATAGTGAGATATATTATGGATATATGGATACTACTATGTATGTATAGCAAAAAGCCAGTTGCGGACTTGCGTCAAAAGTAGCAACACCAAAGTTGCTTAATTTTACAAACCTCAAGTATGCGTATAATTAGAATAATTATTATAAGTAAAAACACCCGTCAAATGACGGCCCAAAAGTAAGGTACTTTAAAATTCAGCTAACCCAGCTGTAAAATAATAAATCCATTAACAATCATTCACAAACAGGGTAAAATCCGAATAAAAACCATTTCTCTTAGCATGACTTTGACCGGGACACCATCGGATACGAATTTTTCAGGGGGTAAGATTATTAAAAGTAATACATAGATAGGTATTTATTAGGGGGCACTTCTAATTGTGGCTTAACTAAGCAACTAAAGTTGGTAAAATAAGCAACTTTTGTTTGCTAAATTTGACTTTAGATCCACTGACTGTTCAGAACATTCAGGATTGAATTTTACTCATACTTGTTTTCATATGTCAAATTTCAAGGTTTAAATATTGCATAGCACGGTGAGTGCAATGACTCACAATTAGATAATACAACATGCTATTTTTTTGCAGTTAATTTCAAATTATAGTTACATATTTAGTTAATTCTTCTCTTGACATTGAATCAAGTACTATTTTGTAGTGCTATGTAATGAGCCTAGTCTTAAAAAGGCTCTTGATGTGAGTTGTTTTTTCTGACATTAACAATCATCTGTTGTTTTTTTTTTGCTGGGTTTTAGACTGCATAGTTTTTTTTAGTATTTACTGACGTCAGCTTTATTCTTTATTATGTAAGTTTAACCTTTAAATTTAGACACACGTAATTCATAATCCATACATATACATACCTATTTATAAAAAATATATGTACTTATACATTGAAGCTATTGTTATTTACACACTAAATATATATATACATATATAAGGTAGAACTATTGTACATTGTATCAAAAACACGTGGGTTGTCAATATAGACCTATACTAAAGATAGATTGTGGATAAAGTTCAAGTACTTTTTTAGGGATGTTACATTACAAATGTTTCACGTAACTTGAATTTTTTTTTCCTTTTTACAGAAATGTTTAAAATATTTAGCATTGCTATTACAAAACCGAAATGTCAATCTTTGATGGCCAAATTTCATCAACGGCCGTAAGTACAATCTATACTGTATAGACTATAGACTATAGACATAATGTCAATCATATATATTATGCCATGTGTCGTACATCGTACATCGTACATGAATAATGAATAACAGTTTAAATACTCTCTTTAACAGCATTCCAATACTAATTTGTGTATTTTATCTAGCATTTTTTGCATTTCGTATGTTTTTGTTTCAAATTTAGGATGTCTCAAGGATTTTTTACTCAAGTAATTCCAAATCAAGATGAATTTATGAAAGATGAAGAACCTTCAGAAATAGAAAAGAAAACCTATCAAGATATTTTAGAAAAATTTCAAAACCTATCATTAAAATCTTTAAATGGAGGTGATGTTCTGGTAGAATCATTATTTATGTTGTAGTCTATCAATCACTATAATATATAATATATGTAATGCTACTTTTGTTTGTGTACAACATGTCACTTGTATGCTTCATGTAGCTTTTTTGGGCAAAATCAGCCTGTTATAAGACAGAATACTTTTAAGTATAATGTCATAAATAATTTGATATCTTTGTGTGTATTACAGGTGGCCCGAAAGGGATAGAACGACATGTCAAGAAGAACAAGAAAATGTTAGTAAGGGATAGAATCAAACATATTATTGATCCTGGTACTGAATTCCTTGAAATTGGAGCCTTAGCTGGATTTGATCAAATTTATGGAGATGTTCCAGCAGGTGGATTAGTTGCCGGTATGAGATAAACTATTTATGTATATATATTTTAAAATTCTATTATGTTTTATGTGTTCTACATCCCTTTGTTTTTTTTTTGTACCAGGCATCGGAAAAGTCTGTGGAATTTATTGTTTTATTGGTGGGAATGATGCGACGGTCAAAGGAGGAACATATTTTCCAATTACTTTGAAAAAGTCTCTTCGTACACAAGAAATTGCACAACAAAACAGACTCCCTTACATTTATATCCCAGACAGTGGTGGTGCATATCTTCCTTTACAGGTAAATAAAAAAGTTCATTCCATTGGAGAGAATACTTTTTGTATTTTCTTGATTCTTTAAAAGGAAGGTTTTTTGTTTCTAAATCTTTTCTTATGAATAGTCCGAAATATTCTTACAAGGTGGAAGGAGTTTTTTCAATCAAGCAGTAATGTCTTCAAAAGGGATTGTGCAAGTGGCCCTTGTCTGTGGCAGTTGTACAGCGGGAGGAGGTAAATACCATGTTAGTATTGTGTGTAAATGTATAATATATGTAAAAGGTAAAACAGGTCAATTATTTAAAATTTCACATGATTTTTTATGTTGAATTTAATCACGTAGCTTACAATCCAACAATGTCAGATGAAGCAGTTATAGTAAACAACGTTGGTAAAATTTATTTGGGAGGACCACCCCTCGTCAAAGCAGCAACTGGCGAAATTGTGTCAGATGAAGAATTAGGTGGAGCGTATATGCATAGCAGGTATCTTTTGATTGAAATTTACTGATAAATATATTAAGACACAAATAAAAATTTGAATACCACATTAACGGACGAAATGTATTCATGTGTATGTATTTTTTTTGTTTGAAAAATGATTACAGTGTAAGTGGTTGTACAGATTACTTTGCAAAAACCGAAAATGATGCCTTCATCATGTGCCGTGATATTATAGAATCCTTACAAATGAAGAATGTTGAACAACAGAGTAAAAATTATCAAGAGCCAAATAATACATTTCTTTCATGTAAGAATATGATTCAGTGCCTATATATTTATATCAGTAGTAATTTGTTGTAATATTTAAAGAGGCTATCTATTGTACAAAATACAATTATTCTAAATATACGTATTTTTCACACATATTGGTCGTTTTGTTTGTTTAATTTTATCAGCTATTGTAGGAAGCCAACACTTTTCTAAAACTGAAGTCTATTCAATTATTGCTAGTATTATGGATGGAAGTGCATTCAAAGAGTTTAAAACATATTTTGGTCCTGGTCTAATTACAGGAACTGGCTACGTTCAAGGGTATTATTTTTACCTTTTACAGCACCCAAAATGTAACATTTGTATAACAACAAGCACACTATAATATATTAGCTGTCTGTATACTACAGTATATATATTATGTAGTATTTGTAGTTTGTGTAAACCTCTTTTGTTTTTAATGTCTTTTTAGAATGATGCTGGGGATAGTTGCAAATACAGATGAAATTCTGTCAGCAGAAGCTCTAAAAGCTAGTCATTTTATGCAAATGTGTAATACAAGGAGAATACCAATAGTTTTTCTTCAAAATTCTCTTCCATCGTCACAAAACACAACCGATTGGGATCAATCCATTTTAAAAGATCGAGCAAAGATGTGCTCTACAGTTTCAACTATTACGGTTCCAAAAATTGTTCTCACAATTTCAGCTTGTCATCAAGATGACTCTTTACTACTTGTATGTTTTCTAGTTTATTGTTTTTATTTTTTAATCTATACAACCAATAACCAGTACTGTAAATTGCATTATTAGAACGTCTCAATCATTTTGTAAAATTTAAAAACATATATATACGAGTCCCTGTAATTTTTTCAGTGTGGTCCTTCATTTGGTCCTAATTTGACTCTGACTTGGCCATCTTCAAATTTTTCAACTCTACCAATGCAAAATGATGACAAAGTTGATAGTTTTGATGCTTTTTATGCTGCTTTTAATATGTTAACTGATGTTGTCCTACTTCCGCAAAATACGAGATCAGTAAGTTTTGAAGACTTAACATGTTTTATGTAATTCATATGCCGTTCGTTAAAATATATAAAATATACATAATTCTCTGTTTTCTATTTTATAGACATTAGGTGAAATACTAAGAATGTTGAATCAGCAAAATTTCAACCCTGAAATTACAATGCCTTCAAGTCCTATATTACGAATGTAATACGCCAAAAAAATGTTAAATTGAATAATTTGTATGAAAATTAATTTTATTACTTGAAATGTACAAATATTATATAAAATGTCATTTTTTATCTTGTCATATCTTTGTGTAAGTATAAATAATATTATAAATAAATGATAAATGAGAAGCTCACATTTACTCGAATTGACACACTTTATACTCTGTTTCTTAAGTTAGAAACTCTAATTTCCTGCTAATTTCTTGCAACGAGAAAATTCAGAGGCAATTCCAGTTACTTATAGATTCTAACTAGAAATTCCAAGACAATTTTGTAAGGGTGATAATTTGTCAAGTAATCAAGGTGATTTAGATCCTTATGTACATAGTGACGTCATCACACATTTACCTTGAAAGTAATATGTACTCAGTTAAAATAATAGATGTAAAAATGATTCATAAAAATATATTTTTATCAATTGAAGCATAAAAATAGCACAACTAAAAAAAATCCTATAAAACTAAAAAGTAAGAAATAACACACAACACCCTAATATTGTTTTTTATGTACATAAAACATAAAAAATAAAAATGGCTGTGAATAACCAAAGAGAAGAATGTAAGGAAATCCTTAAAATACATATCTATGTCTTTCAGAACTAAAAAATCATAATCATTCATGGAAAATGAAAAAAAAAATAATAAATCATATTTTCTGAATTTTTATATAATTATTCGTTGTCATTAACATCAATAAAATCATCTTCGTCATCATCACTACTAATATCCATAGCTTCAATAAGACTTCCATCATTCTTACTGCCAGACACTGATAATAAATTACAAGATTTTTCATTTATTTCATTTTCCCATTCTTTTAACTTGTTATTGAGAGTGTTGATTTCCTTCTCCAAATGTTTCTGGTCTTCTTTCACTCTTCTGACACTTTTAGTCTTTGCTGTTAGTTCTTGCTCAAGACTGACTAGTGTTTCTTGATTATTTTTGACTTCTTGTGACAAATGTTCCTTTCCTTCATCTGGATCTGGAACTGAACTTTGAATCATTTTCTGATGTTCTAATTGTCGCTCAATACAATATTCTTGAGCTTGTCGAGCCATCAAACGTTCATAGTCGTCTTTAATTTTGACAGATCTTTGAACCAAATCTTCTTTGTCCTGTGTAATGTCCATAATATTCAACATGATAATATTATATTACAACAAAAAAATATCATGCATAATGTGTAAGTTTTCAATTATTATTAAAGTTAAATAAATAGTACAACGTTTGATATTTTATACCTTCTTTAACTTGTTTAATCGAACTAAAGTCTTGCAGTTCCGCAATTTAATTTCATAACTGTCAGCAGTATTCATTATTTTCATGGACTCATCTAATTTTTCTTCCAAAAACTCCAAGGTTATATCAGCCTTTAATTGAGTAAGTTTCACTTCACTAGGTCCAAAAAAAAAACAAACAATCAAGTGGTTTAGTATATTATTATGGATTATGATTTAGAATTTAGGAAATTTCAGATTTGAACAAAATAAATCAATCACTAATATTAAATATTATTGAATTCTTACCTAGAGTTTCGAAGTATCAACTCCAAAGTTTTTGGTTTTGGAAATCCTACATTTTTGGTTTTTAATTGTTGAAAGAGTTCTTCCCAAGACATTGTTGATGTTGATGATGACGCTTCTTGTTCCATTGTTATATATATTTTATATTTTATTATAATAATCGATAATATTCTTCAGCAAGTCCCTGAATCCTGAATACAAATATAAAATACAAAACTATGTTAGAAATAATTAATAATACAATCCAATCACATATTACATATTACTATTAATTATTATTTAAATGATGTTGGAACTTCACATTTAAGTACATTTAAGAACTTTTTAAATGTGAAGTTCCAACACACTTGTAAATAACTAAAAGAACCACACGATCCGATAAATAACAAAAATGCTTTTAAATTTTAAGTGTTCAATAATAAAACACCTACACACGATCGGATATTAGGTAAAATCGACAATGGACAATCTGTGTATATAAACCTTTTTACTTTTTCAACCTACTTAATAACAGTAATCAATATTATTTAAATATTTAAATATTTAAAAAAATTATTGGCCAAAATTACAAACAATGCGCCTATAGTAATCACTTGGCAAGAATGTCTGATGTTTCTGTCGTTTTGTATTGTACATTTATACTAGAGAGTTCATTTTATCAATCAAATAGTACTAATGGAATATTATGCATTTCAAGCCAACTAGGTAGAACATTATAATAATATGTTTAAAGTACACACCGTTGTAGCCTATAATATGGCAGAGGAAAAAAGGAAATTCTTCAACGGATTTAATGGAGCAAACGTAACGTTTCGTAACGTACGTTAAATTTGTTTGCACTACATTACATCATATTGAAAACATTTCCGGTTTTTACTTCAGTACTGAAAATATTGACATTATAATATATCGACATATTATACCGCATAAAACTCTGTGGTTCCAGATTCCAAAGAAAGCCAGTACACAGCATTAATATACTTAACACTTAACTGTGCAGTTATGTTCAAAGCTCAATACCATGGTAAAGTACATCATATCGCAGCATTGCATTGTCATTATAGTAATGACTCATTACATTATACCCTTTGGAACAGAAACTTTTTACTTCACATTATGATTTCACGGTCACGGCCCTCATCAGTTCATCAGCCATCAGCCCCTAGAGTTTTTAGATGCACAATGCATTGCAATGTAAACAACATGGGCGAAGATTTTTCTTATACCACTTCACTTGCACGTACATATAAACGTGATAAAACATAAAACAAAATCGAATGTAAATGAATGGCTCGCCACAACAACTACCAATAGCATGGACACATCTGTCGTACACTTCTTGGCGACAACTATTCTGGTACTGGTGCTAGTTGTGAAATCAGGATTAACTAGTGACATAGCAATCGAGATTACATTTTCGAATCAAAGCCTATTATTTGGTGCATTTGAATTTGATGGTAAGTTTTTAGTTGAAATGATTATCTAGTATTTTAATAACCACAAACCACGGGCTTTAGGCTTTAATAGTAATTATTTTCCTTTTCAGTTTCTCTGAATGCATTACCAAGGTCAGCAGATGGAAGGACAAACATAGATCCAATAGATTGTTATTGTTCATATCCGGAGGGAGCAATTAGATTTCATGAATATGTTGGAAATACGACGAAACATAGAAAAATATGCTGGAGAGGTAAAGAAAAAGCTTAAACCTGTACTGCTGCATTCTGTTTACTCATTGTTTAGTCAATTTAATAATCCGGCTCCACAATAATTCCAACAAAAAAATATGCTTCATCAAAATTAATAATAATATTTTGCGTATTACGTTTAATGAGGAGGATTCCCAGTAAAGAAGGTTGCCTGCTCTGCTCAACTGGGTTGCTATAATATAACCGTCACAAATGAAACAATAACAAGTAAATGGAAAAATCCTCCATATTTCATCCAGGACTGTTTCTGGAGACGTAAAAATAATCCACTTTGGTCAAAACCTAACGAGTGCAAAGAGGATATTGGGACTGGAAATGGATGTGTTTGTAATACTTCATTATGTAATGGAAATACGGCTCCTTCTCTTTATCATTTTTCTTTGTCGTTCTTGCTCTGTGTTTTATCAGCTCTACATTTACTACTTGCGCCTTTCAAGTTTAATACTTCATATTTAGATAAGTTGAAAGCATAATATTATTATACAACGATAAAATTTTGTCATCAGTAATGAGTAATACTCTGAGTTAGCATATTTTGAATATGTCATGAATTTTTTTAGCTTATAAAAGAAGATATTTTTTTACTCTTGTTAATGTAAAATGTGTAGATACTTGAATTTTGTACTTGATAAAAGTTCTTCCTTTTTTATTTTTTATTTCAACAATAACATTGGAAGTAGTTGGAAAAGTTAACAAAATAACATCATAATGTACATGTATATGTGTGTATTATGTATATTATTGTATTGTACCAATATGATTGCAAGTGAGTGTTAGTTTTGACAATCCAAAATAACAACATCCTGTGTTGTGTTGTCTTGCTTTGAAAGACTTGAATGTGATGTTTCCTCCACTTCAACGTTACTAGATTGTCCAACTCTGAACTGACTCAGTGGCGCAAGTAGATAACAGCCTCGAAAATTATGTAACCGAAAACCAAGTAATGCAAAATGAAATCAGTTAATAAATTATTTGTAAAAGTCTGTAGTCTCTCACTTGCGTTCATATTAGCAACATCCAATACAGTATACAGTATAGACAAGATGAGGAATAGAGAAGATTGCCGAGTGGTATTTATTACAATGTATTGGTTTGGCAAGAGTTTTAGCCAAAGGAAAAAAACAG